>JAJJWW010015090.1:0-18334 GCA_023531295.1 Papaver armeniacum
GAGATTAATAAATGACGACATTGCGAGGGAGTCGGGAATAAAATAAATGGCGACTGACCAAAACACGAGGAAGATATGAAAAATAATACAAAATTTAAGAGTGTCGTGAGATTGTATATTTGTACACTTGCGATATTTCGCAAGTCATTCCCGAAAATAAAGGACAAGCTTATTTGTCATCCCCTGTGTACTACCCTATATAAAAGGTTGGGTCGTTGTTGTGGGGGGAGGGGGGGGTTCTTTTTGGTGTTAAGCAAGTCATTAGGAGAGAGAAAGTTTTAGAGTGATTGTAATTCTATAACTCATTTCTATTTCATATTGGAAAGATTCAAGTATTCAATCAAGAGGAATCATAATCATTCATCTTAAAATGTCTTAATTGTGTATATTCTAGTGAGGGGGTGTAGTGTAGGATTTCTGCAACTACAAACCATGCTTGCCCGCACCTCCGTGCCAACGGAAAAACATATGACCACACCTAGCCCAAGCTAGCCGCGCCATGCCAAACACACTCGCCTGGCCCTAACTATGCTAGTCACACCAACGCGCCAAAGCATGCCAACCATGCTACCGCACCTCCGTGCTTAACGACAAATCATGCGCCCACACTCTAGACAATAGCCGCGCCATGCCAATCGCACTCTACCTTGGCCCTATCTACGCTAGTCACACCACGCCAAGCCAAGCACCATTACCTTGTCCCTAGCCACGCCATGCCAAAATGGCGCCCGCCCCTAGGCTTGCAAACCGTGCAACCTAGGCCAAATTGGCCACGCATGCCATTGGCACATGCCAAAACGCACGTTGGTAGCTTTTCTTACTAAGCCGTGGCCCTAATGGCCGTGCGTGCCATGGCGCATGCCAACACGCATAAGCTGGTAGCTTTCCTTACGGCCGGGGTGACACTAATGGCCACGCATGCCATTGGCACATGCCAACACGCATCATTGGTAGCTTTCATAATGGCCACGCGCATGCCATTGGCACATAACACGTATCGCTCAGAAGCTTTCCTTACCAAGCCGTGACCCTAATAGCCACGCATGCCATTGGCACATGCCAACACGCATGCTGGTAGCTTTCCTTACTAGGCCGTGACCCAAATTGGCCATTCATGCCATAGGCACATGCCAACACGCATGTTGGTGGCTTTTCTTACTGCCAGGTTAAGCCCTGTGCCGTGCGTGCCATTGACACATGCCAACACGCATCGTTGGTAGCTTTCCTTACCAGGCCGTGACCCTAATGGCCACGAATGCCATTGGCACATGCCAACACGCATCGGCCGGAAGCTTTTCTTACCGGTGCCGTGACCCTAATGGCCACGCATGCCATGGCACATGCCAACATGCATCGTTGGTAGCTTTTCTTACTGCATCGTGACCCTAATGTCCACGCATGCCATTGGCACATGCCAACACGCATCGCTAGTAGCTTTCTTACCCGGTCGTGGCCTAATGGCCGAGCATGCCATGGGCACATGCCCAACACGCTGTTGGTAGCTTTCATTTACCTAAGCGGTGGCCTAATGGCCGTGGCGTGCCATTAACACATGCCAAACACGCATCCGATAGCCTAACTTGCAAGCCGTGCAACCTAGGCCAACAGCGTCACGTTCCGTGGCACATGCCAAAACCCATATTTGGTAGCCTAACCTGCAAACCGTGCAACCTACCACCAAGGCATTCCGCACATGCCATTGGCACATGCCACATACACCACTAGCAGCTCCGGCATTGCCACTTACATAACGTGCAACCTACCACCAAGGTATTCCGCACATGCCATTGGCACATGCCACACACGCCACTAGCGAGCTCTGGCATTGCCACTTGCACTCAGGTGCAACCCGGCAACAAAGGCATTCGCACATACCACACACGCCATCAGCAGCTCTGGCATTGCCACTTGCACTCAAGGTGTAACCATGACAAAGGCATTTCGCACATGCCACACGCGCCACTAGGCCGCCACTTGCACTCAAGGTGCAACCAACACTCGAGACATCAACACAAACTAGGGATGCTTTCGGGGTCTTGGTTTGGTGGTCAAAGCATGCAGCGTACACTACACTCACATTAAGAAAGCGTGAATAGGAATAAAGCGGTCAAATAAATGAGAAATAATGGTGAAAACGTTTTCACCCATAAACACCATGCGGTTACCACCTCCTCCCATTATTTCACCCTTTACTCTCTTCCTTCATGAGGCCAGTAGATGCGTTTGATCTCGACTTGTATAAATAGGTCTTACCTATTTCCACCGGACCACAAGTCTCGGTCGGGGAGAAAAACACAATACTCTCGGAAAAGGCAACTTTGCAAGCTCTCCAAAAAGCTTTCATCTCTTGCAAGCTTCCGAAGCTTTCACTTTCCGATACAAGTCGAGACACTACTCTCCCGGAATTATTCCAAAAGTCTCAACACCTTTCTTTGCTTCCCTCCCCAAATCAACCCTTCTCCTCCACTTCGCGACCGAAGCAAGTCTCGGAGCGGCCATTTCTTGGTTTAGGTCGGACTTGCCAGATTGATCTCTCGAATCTATAAAGTGCTCACGTGCAGCACATTTGTTTAGGGTTTGAACCGTTTCTCACTCACCTCAAGAACTTACCAAAATCGGCAGAAACGATTTTTACCCATAAACACCTGTCTAGTCGGCCCGCAAAGGAAGATTCTAGAAGTTTCCATAAGGCTTGTTGCCCAAGTTGCTTGCATATTAAGTTTATATCAGAATTAGGGTTACATAACAATATAAATACATGTATCCTAAACCCTAATAGGATATGAAATCCTAGGTTAGCTAACCACAATTATTGTAAACCTCATATCAATACAATACTCTCCCTATAGGATTCCTCCGTGGATGTAGGCAACACTTTCTGAACCACGTTAATTCTTTGTCTCCTTTATTTATCGTTTTTATAGCCCTAATTTCTCATCATAATCATCAAATCATCGTGTTTAGTGCCTAAAATTATTTTTGGGTACAAACAGTTATGATCTATATCTGGGATGTAATCTTATTTTCTTTATAATAAAATTATAACATTTTTTTTACCAAATATAAAATAAAATATTCCAACACGTCCCTTTAAATTTTACAATTTCTCCTACTTCAAAAAAAAAACGTACATTTTTCGGATAAAAATTGATGTTTGTTAGGACACGCAGTTCCTTGCGCCGTACAAGGCAATGAAGAATAAAACGGACAGAAAACAGCTATGGCATTTACTCGAAATTATGTCAATATCTTTTGATTTTTGGAAAGAAATCAATGTCGAAAGTATGTCATCATAACTTAAACTAGGCAATAAGCAGTATTGCGCCTGGTCAGACGCCCCCCCACATTAAGACAAAATTTATTTTGATTGTAAAATGTTTAAGGAAATAATTCAAAAGAATTTTGTCAAAAAGATAAGTCTTGGTTGACGCAAGCACGAGCCCGAGCACGAGCCCTAAGCCTTAGTGAAACAAAAATATTTTGCCCCACCCGTTCCACCCACATTGTTTTACTAACTATCCATAAAGGAATAGCTATATAGTGGAACTCCTCTTTAGTTATACCCAATGTGGGACTAAAGGTTCTATTTCATTCACTCATAAGAAAATGAGTAAGTGCTCTTAGAGACCCAAAGGTCCTAAGTTCCATTCTCACCAAGACTATAAAACCAATAATAAAACTCATTTTCTCCAACAATCCCCCACATGAATGAAATACCGATAAAAATCAGAAAACGGAAATCGAGAAATACCACTTAGGGAAGAGGTGTCCATGAGGTCTTGAACCTTTTCTTAGTGAGAAATTGTCGGGACTACTTGATGGACGAGTGACGTGATGTCTTGAACTGCCATCGTTTGGTGTAATCGATAATAACCACGCGTGATATCTCTAGAAGTCTTTGTCAGGGTTCGTGTCGTTGTGCCCTTTTTGGCCCTGGACAAATCTCGTTTCTCAGATTGCTCTAGAGAATTAGCTCTATTCTCATAGGAAGAGACCCACTTCCACATTCTGATAGGTGAGTTCCATCAAGAGTGTTTACTGCTACACCCCACTTCAATCTTAAATTGAAACTATGGAACTCATTAAGACTTAGTTTAAAAGTCATCCTTCACATGTGAGTCACTATCACGTCTACACCATAGGGAATGAGAGAATGAAATTCTCACGATAGTGTTTACCTTGACCCATACAAATTAGTTGTCTTATTCAAAACCTTGATCTTGGGATCTCCGGTGACAAGGTTGAGTATCTTCATGGCAAGTTTATTTAATGAGCTAAGCCCCATCCCCTCGATGCATTATTAACTATCTCCTTGGACAAACCTTTCGTCAAAGGGTCCGCGATATTCTCCTTAGGCATACGATCAATTGAAATATCGCCTTTTTGAGATTAGTTTTTTCGGGTATTATGTCTTCTTTTAATGTGTATAGACTTCCATTATAGTAGCTATTTTTAGCCTTAGCTATGTGACTTGATTATCACAATGTATAGATATATCTAGTGCACAGGCCTACGCGAGAGGAATGTCTTCTAAAAAGCATCTTAGCCAAAGCGGCTTCCTCTCTGCTTTATCTAACGCAATAAACTCGGATTCCATAGTGGATCGAGATATGCGTGTCTGTTTGGAACTCTTCCAAGAAACGACCCCACCTGCTAGAGTGAAAACATATCCACTCGTAGACTTAGTCTCCTCTGAGTCGATATCCGGTTGCATCAAAAATCCCTCGGGGGCGGGTACCCTTCATAATTTAAACAAAAGGTCAAAGTGTATTTCAAATACCTCAACACTCTAAAAGTGCATCCCAGTGTTACTGCCTGGATTACAATTATACCTACTTAACCTACTCACAACATAAGCAATATCGGCCTAGACTGAGTTCATCAAATACATCAGACTTCCTATAACTCGTGAGTACTCAAGTTGTGACACTTCTTTACCCTTATTGTTTTTGAGTCTACAACAAGGATCATATGGAGTATGAGGAGGTTTACAATCAAAATGATTGAATTTTCTAAGCACAGATTCAACATAATGAGTTGACTAAGACTATAACCGTTAGAATTTCTTCTTAATTTTCATCCCTAAGATTACATCCAGGGGCCTAAGTCTTTCATGTCAAAGTTCTCATTTAGCATGCTCTTAGTGGAATTAATTACATCCATGTTTGTACCAAATATAAGCATATCATCAACATACAAGCATACAATCACCAGAGGCATCATTCACAAGTTTAGTGTAGACACACTTGTCGATTCATTAATTTTAAAACCACTAGAAAACATTACATGATCAAATTTTACATGCCATTGTTTAGGTGCTTGTTTCAAACCATACAAAGATTTTTTCAGTTTACAAACTTTGTTTTCACAACCTTTCACTACAAAGCCCTCAGGTTGTTCCATGTAAATTTCTTTATCTAATTCACCATTTAGAAAAGCTATTTTTACATCCATTTGATGTATCTCTAGGTTATGAACCTTGGCCTATAGCAATTCACATCTAATGGAAGTAATTCTCGTAGCAAAGGTGAGTAAGTATCAAAGAAATCTACACCTTCCTGTTGTTTATAGCCTTTTGCTACTAACCTAGCCTTGTATTTTTGAACAGTTCCATATATGTTGCGTTTCCTCATGAAGATCCATCTACATCCTATGGCCTTACACACTGGAGTTAAATCTACCAGCTCCCCCGTATCATTTTCTTTGATGGATTCCATCTCACTAACAGATGACTCTTTCCACCATGGAGCTTCAGAAGAAGTCATGGCTTCTCTATAAGTCTCGAGGATCGGACTCGCTGGTGTTACGAAGTCGGGGTCCAAAGGAGGTTTTGGTTCTAGCCCTTTTACTTCTCTAGGCTCAATTTCTACTTCGTCTTCCTCTAAAGGTAAAGTCTGACTGGTTGAAGGGACATCTAGGGGATCAAGACTTCTCTTACGAGTCGATTTCAAAGGAAAAATTTTTCAAAGAACACAACATCCCTATATTCCATAATAGTATTCACACCAATTTGAAATTGGAACTCACAACCATAAATCTATATGCGGGAGGTATGCTCAGGGATACCCTATGAAGACACGATCCAACGATTTTGGGGTCCTATCTTGGTTGCTTTAGGTTTAGGGATCGAACCTAGCCAAACACCCCCACACTTTGAAGTATGTATAAGAAGGTTGTCTACCTTTCCACAATTCATATGGAGTTTTATACGATCCTTTAAAGGTACTCTATTAGGATATATGAGGATGAGAGGAATGACTTCCCCCACAAGTTGAAGGTAATCTGAACTAATTAACATGGCATTCATCATCTCCTTAAGGGTACGGTTCTTAGTTCGGCTACACCATTGGGTGAGGTGAATAAGGAGGGGTAACTTCGTGTATTATTCCATGTTCTGTAAATCTCTGTCGAAACTACGTACTCACCACCATGCCCGATTGGACCTAATTTGTTTTTAATGGTAGTATTTAATTAGTTTTCAACTTCTAGTTTATACATCTTAAAGGCTTCTAAGGCATCATCCTTACCTCTAAGCAAATATATATGACAATATATCGTATAGTAGTACATAAAAGTAACAAACCATTTCTTACCACCTCTGGTTTGAACCGATTTCATATCAACTAGGTTCGAGTGAATTAATTCTAAGGGTTTAGAATTTCTATGAACTTTTTGTTAAAAGGTTTTCTAGCATACTTTGATTCTACGCATACTTCACATTTGTGTTCCTTTTCCAAACTAAATTTGGGTATCGGCCTACATTAGCTTGATTTATGCATTGACTTATAATTTACATGTCCAAGTCTACCATGCCAAACATTCAAAGACTCACAAACATAAGCGGAAGAATCATTCTTATTCATTATTGCGAGTTTACATTAAGCATACTGGACCCTCGGTCTTATAACCCTACCCCACATAATCATTACCCTTAGTTACAACACATTTCCCGATTCTATTATAATTTTAAAACCCTTATCATCTAAAACACCACAAGAAACAAGATTTTTTTGCGGATGTCTAGAACATGAAGAACTTCATTCAAGCGAGTCTTGCCAAAAGTGAGCTTGATCCCAACTTTGCCTTTTCCTACAGCATGTTCTGCCCAGATGAGTTACCCATATAGAGTTTCTCTCCTTCCCCTACCTTATTATAGGAGGTGAACATATCTCTGTTTCCACAGACATGTTTGGTAGCACCAGAGTCTACCCAACAGTCTCTCACATTTGTTACCAAATTGACTTCAGACACCGTGCCAGAAAATTCATCTTTGTTGTTATCAACCAAATTAGCATTATTTTTCTTTTTAAGGTCTTTACGGTTTCTACGAGTGAACCGCCATATGGCCGGGATTTCCGCAAAGCATAAGCAATCACCCTTAATTTTATTAATGCTAGATTTGGGTTTTTAAAACATACCTTTCTTGCACGGAGGTTTCTTGGAGTTGTTAGGTTCTTATCGGCATTGGAACCTTTGTGTTGAATCATTATGAGCTTTGTTTGACATGTCCTTGCGGAAGATACATTTTTGTCCTTGGAGCACAACAATTCTTCAACTTGAATCTTCTTAGCCAAATCAACCATAGTGACTTCACGGTTTCATGTGGTTTCTTCTTGTACTCATACCAGGAAGAAGGCAATTTCTCAACGAGCGGCAGACACTTGAAAAGTTTCATCAATCACCATACCTTAGCAAGAATTTCATTGATAATTTCTTTGGAATTCAAGGAATTGATCAAACACAGATTTCTCATTCGACATTTTGTATTCCATGAACTAGGCTACCAAGAATTTCTTACTTACAATGAGTTTCAGCTGTATTTTGCCTCTAAAGAGCTCCATAAATCAAAAGCATTAAAGTTTTCTTTTGCAATATAGAAGTCATACATAACATCTTCTAAGCAGAGTTGAGAATATGATTTTTAGCCATATAGTTCTTCCCTAACTCCAATCCTCCAACTCAAGTTCACGTCCCATATCCTTCATACCCTCATCAAAAGGAACCAAAAACATAATGATCCAACTCATGATAACTCGGAAAAAATAACATCTTCGATTGCCATCTTTTGAAGTCTTTCCCATTGAACTTTGGGCCTTTTCAACATCGTTCTTACCCATTGTTACGAGATAGAAAACAACTATTGTGTTAAGATTGTTTGTCAGTAACAATAAAACACTATATGAGAAGATGTGAAGAAGTTAGAAGTAAAATTTGAAAGGTAAATAAGCACTCAATGGACTGAGTAAGAAAGAAACGGAGTCACGTGTTCAACACGTTGTCCTTAACACAATAGTTGACCTACGCCTCAAGAATGAGTGATGCCTATACCATGTGGTCAAGAAGTTGTATCAGGGATAAAGCATGCGGTGCAAGTATTGTTAGCACTACAATACTTGCCCACTCTTCTGAACTCAACATCAAAGCACGGAATAAAGAAAAAGACCACGAGGAGGAGAGAGGCGAAAAGAAGAGGATAGTAGCTCTTCTGGACACAAATTGAAATGAAGGTTTCGAGTCTCTTTTGTAGCATAAAAGGGAGAGGTGCGATAAATGCAATTGATGGAGAATCAATTCCTTGCACCGTGCAAGGCAATGAAGAATAAAACGACTGACGACTATGGCATTTACTCGAAATTATGTCAATATCTTTTGATTTTGGAAAGAAATCAATGTCGAAAGTATGTCATCATAACTTAAACTAGGCAATAAAAAGCGATGTATTGCGCCCGGGTCGACGCCCCCACATTAAGACAAAATTTATTTTGATTGTAAAATGTTTAAGAAATAATTCAAAAGAATTTTGTCAAAAAAGATAAGTCTTGGTTGGAAATGCAAGCACGAGCCCGAGCACGAGCCCTAAGCCTTAGTGAAACAAAATATTTTGCCCCACCCGTTCCACCCACATTGTTTTACTAACTATCCATAAAGGAATAGCTATATAGTGGAACTCCTCTTTAGTTATACCCAATGTGGGACTAAAAGGTTCTATTTCATTCACTCATAAGAAAATGAGTAAGTGCTCTTAGACCCAAAGGTCCTAAGTTCCATTCTCACCAAGACTATAAAACCAATAATAAAACTCATTTTTTCCAACATAAAATAATCTCAAATAATATATGATCCCTCCATATTGTATTAGATTTGAACTTTAGGTACCATTATTAACCAACCTTCATTTTAGAAAGCTCTACTTTTGCTGCTGTAAACTTTGCTAGTCATAAGTTTCGTTACGACTATTCTCAGTAATACCCCTATAAAATAATAGTGTTGGAATTGGCAATGCATTAATTTATCGCGATATGAAATTATCGATAAAATAATATTTATTAATTTATCAAAATATTGTTTAATTCTTGTCACCAAATACCAGGTTAAACATCTACCCTTGTGCATTGGATTATAAGATTTCAAATTGCATTATCATTGTCAATTCTATTGTAGTATTTTGGACGGTTATGAAATAGGATAACCAAATCCGGGAAGATTAATGTTTTAGATGTAATGAACCTTGGTGTTTTAGCTTCGACAATAGATGTTCGTGCAAAGCCATTGTAAATTATTTTCTCCCTTGTAGAATTCTTTCAATTGATGACACCACGTCAAAGAATTCAAGTGGAAGATCAAATAATGAAGGTACTAGAGAACTACAAAATTTAATCAAATGATTGAACTATCACAAAGGAAATGGACGTTGAATACCTTTTGAACTACCCTCAAGAGTGTCATAGGAAACGAGAAAAGTAACGATGTGGAAACCGAAACTGAAACTGTAGTTATCTAACCTTCATGTAAAGAAGCTATCAAAGTTGTGAAGGCATTATATAGTTTTTTATTATATCACGAAACGACAACACTAAAATCTCTTACGATGTTACGAAACTCAAGATGAAATTTAATTGACATCAATTTTGAGAAAAATCATGGTACAGTCTATTGAAACATTCTTTAACAAATTAGCATAAATGTAAAGTTAATTTTATACTCTCAATTTCTAAAAAAGAGTTACTATCACTATCACTATCAGTTTTTCACTTTAACCCAAAAATATACCAAACTAAAAAAGTGATATTAACACTTTTCCAGAAGCAGAGACAGTATAAGTGAGACAGTTATTAATTTATACTCCCTCTGTTTCTAAGAAAATAGGCAGGTTTGTGTGCAAATTTACACACAAACAAGCCTATTAGAAACGGACGGAGTATATCGGAAAGGATCTAGAGGAATTCCAATTTCTTAAATATTTTATTGAAGGCTATTATTGGGGTGTCACACTCCATTTGAGGGGATTCACTTGGATATTTGGTGACCAAAAATCTGGTTAAGGGATATTTTGATTCCATAGCAATTTGTCAAAATTACCCTTCAATTAAAACTACTAAAAATAGATGAGGAAGAAACAAACTGATCCTAGTGATGGTAATCAACAACTCAATCAACCTCAACTTCATCCTCAACTCATTCCACCGATTCAATCAATTGAAGAATCATGTTTTCAAACTCCTCAATAACAACCCATGGTGTATGTAAGGTAATATTCAAACAAACTCATCTTTTTGTACCCATTTTTGTGCTTTAATCGAATGAAATCGAAGTAAAATTAGGATTTTATTTACTTTCTGCTAGTGTTACGCCTGGGTACGATACTAGATTTTTCAATCGTAATTTAGTTTTTGAAGAACTTACGCCTAGGTTTAGTTCAATTCAAGCGTAAACTTTGATTTGCATGTCGTTTACGTCTAGGTTTAGTTGATTTCAGGTGTAATTCCAATTTCGCCTAGGTTTAGTTGATTTCGTGCGTAATTCAATTTTCGCTAGGTTTTAGTTGAGTGCGTAATTCCAATTTACGCCTAGGTTTAATTAGTTGTTTTCGTGCGTAATTCCAATTTTACGCCTATGTTTAGTTAGTTGTTTTCGGTAGCGTAATTCCAATTTTACGCCTAGGTTCGATTGATTTCGGCGTAATTCCAATTTTACGCCTAGGTTTGAGTTGATTTTCCGGGCGTAATTTAGGACGTAGCTAGGTTTAATTAATTAAACTAAAGCCAAACAAGGGGTTGTTTAGTCATTACACAATTATTTGAGATAAGGGATTTTTGAAATTACTTACGGGTGACCCGTTTTTGTCCTATTAGGTGACGCCCCTCTAATGGAATGTGACGCCCCAATAATAGCCTTCATTTTATTAATGTACCATACCAATAAAATTTATTAACTTATCGTGGTTACTAAATTATAAGGGTTCTACTGTAGTTATATCCAAATTGATGACCTCGGTTCAAAACCGATAAAAAGAGGAAAATCCAAATTAACAAATAATCAACTTTCATATCCGCTTCGGCTTCTTTAGCTAGTTCCTCGTGAGAGCTCTCTGGGTAAGAAATTTACATTTTAACAGTTATGTAAGAAAAATTATAAAAGCACCCTCTAATTTCTTTTTATTGGGCTTTCATTTGTCATCAGCACACACTTCATTAAACCCTAGAAATCTCAAAACACCAAAATCTATTCGTCTCCAAGTTCCCCCAATTTCCTCGCTCTGCAACTCCATAGCCCTAACTCCATTCCTCAATGGCGAAGAAACAAAGAGTTGAAGAAGATTCAGAACCAGAAACGGATTCAGAAGAAGAAGACATTACAAAACTTCTTGAACCATTTACTAAACAACAATTAATTTCCATTATTCATTCAATCTCAACAAAAAACACAAAAATCATTTCAGAAATCCAACAACTCGCAGATCAAAACCCATCTCATCTCAAAATTTTCATTCATGGACTCGCTCTAGAAACCACACCAGATAATCTCAGACAGATTTTTTCAAGTTACGGTGAAATTGAAGATTGTAATGTTGTTATTGATAACAAAGGGAAATTCCTTTCATCAAGACGTTGCTATGGATTCATATTATACAAACACAGAAAATCTGTGATTAAAGCCTTAAAAGAACCGATTAGAAAGATTGGAAATCGAATTACAGCTTGTAATTTAGCTTCTTCTGGACCTATACATATTCCTCAGTGGGCAATGCGAGAAGAAATTCTACAGAGGAAGATCTTTATAGGTAATGTTAACAATTCTCATTTTGAAATTACTGCTGAAAAATTGTATAAGTTTTTTTCTAAGTATGGGGAAATTGAGGAAGGTCCATTTGGGTTTGATAAATACACTGGTGAACCTAAAGGGTATGCTTTGTTTATATATAAAACTGTTGACGGAGTAAGAAAGGCTTTGGAACAACCTGTTAAGGATTTTAATGGACATCCATTGTATTGCGAAATAGCTACTTGTTGTTATACTAATAAGCAGAAATTGGGTTCTTATGAGGAGCGAAAATCTGGTTCTGATTCTGGTTATACTGAGAATTTAACTCCGAAGAGTGACATGTATATTGCACCTAAGATGCCAAGTGCTGGTAAGATTCCAAGAGTTGGAGCTGTTGGAATGAGGAACCAAAAATCTGGTCCTGGTTCTGAAAATTTAACCTTGAAGAATGATGGGTATAATGCACCTAAGATGCCAGGTGCTGGTAGGAAACCAAGAGTGGAGATTTTGGAATGAAGAACCGAGTTTGTGAAACACGACGTTATCAAGGTAGTAATTCAGGCCAGGTTGGACCTTCTGGACATGGTCAAATTATGAGACCTGCATTGGTGCGGACAGGAGTATGTGTAGCTTGTGTTGGTTATTTTCTTGAAAAGCTCATGTTGTTTATCCTGTTTTTTGTGGTGATATTGTTTCTTCTGTCTATAGTTTTCTGATCATATCTTTGTTAATCGGTGTTTACTTTTTCAGAATGTGGTTATTCGTGTTGCGTTAAAGAAATTGGAATTTGAGACATGGGAAATTAGAGGTTTTGAACATTTTCAAACACATTGCACTCCTGTTTTTGGTTTATCCTTTTTTATTGGTGTTTTGTTTTGAACATTTCCTGCTTCTGCATTCTTTTGACGTCTTTAACGCTTTTTGCCACTTAACTACTCTAATTATAATTATCTTCCTCTAGTAGAGTTTTTGGGACATTAAGAAGTGACATTCACTTTTGCTCATATCTTGCTTGTTACTTTTGTTGGTGTTTCTGGCTTCTGCATTCCTGGAAAATGACTTTTCTTGCTTCCTGTGCACACCTTTTTTGTCACCACCAATGTTCTATTTTCCAGTGGCACAGCACAACTAATTGATATGAATTTGAGTCCTTCCTCTTCTTTCAGTTTGTTCTCATTTCCTTGTACTCCATGCTGCCAGCATTTATTGGGGCAACTGTCGTAACATATGGCCTAGTCCTCTACTTGTTCTCCTGTTACATTTGAACCTACGTTTAAACTTCATAGTCAGAATGCATAGGTTCCGTACTCTCTCCATCAGTGATGCAGTAAAAAGCTTGAAGGTCAATATCAAGTTGGATGGTCTTGGACTCTTGGTGGTGTCATTCACTTGCGCATTGAGGAGAACCCTCATTAACTAAGGTAAGGTAAGCATTAGTTGTATTTTCTGTGATATAACTTTCTTAGAGCATCCTACTCTTGAATGTATTAAACACTACATACATTACAATGTTATATTTCTTGTCGAAAGTTTGCACTCCATATCTGTGGTCATCGTCTTATCTTTTTCTGTGAGATACTAGAAGACAGAATACATTCTTCCATATTGACACCATATTTTCGGAATTTTTGTTATGTTGGAGCTAATGCCATCTTTAGATAGAAATAAAAATAAACTAAATTTTATTATTGAATGTGATAATTTACATTGAGAACCCATAGGATATATGGAGTGATATAGTAACTTGGTATTGACGAATAAATGCTTATAAATCAATTCATTCATATAAAGCATTGTTATCAGTCATATACTCTAACTACGAGGATGTACAAGTTGTTGGACTGGTCAAACTGTTTGTATGGCTGGTGGGTTTTGTGAAGATGATGACTGTTGTTCCTCCTGCATACAGGCACAGCAGATTAAACACTTGCCACAAAATAAGATGCATAAGTAGCCTAATCCGCAGCAACAAAAACAAATTATGAGAACCCAACCCATCATAGCCATCAGATCCCCTCTCACAGCCTCAAATTCAGCTTGCAGACCCATATGTGTGTCTTGAAAATATGGAATGTATCAGGTTATCTGGAAAGCAAGACCGAGTGAAAATATGGATGTTGGAAAAGAGAACTGGAAACCTGATCCTTATGGGATTCACAACTAAGTCCTTAATTTGACTATTGAGACAAGGGGACGAGACCTCACGGTTGGTTGCAGTTACAATGGCTTGGCCTCGTGTTGATGGATTTCTCCAACCAAACACAAACTAGAAAAAACAAAAGTCAACTCGGTTAAACTGCTGACTCAATTGAGTTGGATCACGGTTCAGTATCCTTTTGTTCTCCACAAATATTGCAAAAGAAAATTGAGTCGTCATATAAATATTGCAAAAGATGTTGAAAACATTATACATGGCTCCGATCGGCTGAAGTGTGTTGAAAACCGCATCCCTTGGGATCTGTATTGACTAGTAATGACAAAATTGAACTTCGGATTCGGAAATTCAGTCGAGTCAACAAGGATTAGGAACAGCAGTAAGTGCCATGTTAACAGTATTCACCCTCACTTCGTAACTAACTCATAAAAGAACATCCATCTCCTTATTGGTGTTTTGGATGCTAGAATCAGAAGTCAATTTTATTGGTGTTTTTGCTAGAATGAGAAGTCAATTTTCGAAGAAATTATTTGCTAGTCATTCTGGAAAAATTATTTTAGTATGAATGTATAAAATTTCAGAACGACTCCTAGAAATAAAAAAGTCAATTATGTGAAGCAAAGTATCTTTATTTCTGACTTATGTCTCTGGTGTCCAAACGTGATATAAGTTGACTTCTGACTTTTTTGTTTCCGGAAATCGAAAAACGACTTCTTAGATACATGCTAATGTATGTATTAAAGTTAAAGTGATTATTGATCCATACCATGTACAAAACCAACAATGATCGTTTCCTGTGAAGCGTTCTGATTTTGGAGCTGGGGTCATGTAAAAAAATTGGTTATTTGGTAAAATGTTGTCTGTTAGTCGGACTTCACTCATTTATAGAAGTCGTTAATTGTCTGTGCGGTACAATTGTACATTGTTATCTCAAAATAAAAGAAGCTTTTGTATGTAAATAAACATTTCAAACCATTGTCACCAAAGGTTTCGTGGTGTAGTTGGTTATCACGTCAGTCTAACACACTGAAGGTCTCCAGTTCAAACCTGGGCGAAGCCATTAATATTTTTTAGTTTTTTACTGTATCTTCATTCTTCAATGGTAACACGAGTCACATGAATAGTGTTTTGAAGCACACTCTTCACCGATACAAAGTGTGCATTTTTAGCACAATCTTAAAAGGTTTTCACCATAAAAGGGTAAACATGCAACAACACATGTGCTCATGAAATGAGTATACACCAGTTATGCTGCTCCTACTCAATCATACAATTGTGCTATAAAGTCTTTATTTGGATCGATTCGTTGGTGGTTTTATAATTTCAGAAAACATCATGGATGCTAGATTTGGTTTATTAAAATTATTAGAAACAGCATGGGGAGTTGGAGAAAACTAAAAAATAACTGTGCAATGGCATCGGGTATATTTGGCTTTTCTCTGATTGGCTGTGTTAATGCTAGTGTTAGCGAGGGAATTACTTCGATGAAGGGGTGTCCTTCCACCTCAATGTATAATTTCGGTACGTTGTCTAAGAATATTGGTAATTCTGAAGTGGTCGATTACTTATCTTCAACCTTTCGTCTTCCATCACACAAACCATACCTAGCAAATAAGAAAGATGGGTAGTTTCATTATGGAGCAGACTTTCATCTCAACAAACAAGTTGAAGAGTTCATGACACATCAAGGGTTCCGGAAGAAGCTTTTTCATGCAATATTCTTGGTGGAGGAATTTGGAAGTAGGGACTACTATTCCGCGCCCTTAGAGGTTTTTTTCTTGGATAAAAGTAGTGATTTTTATTAATAATGAAAGGTGTTCAGGCTCAGTATGGACATTCAAAAACAGACTGAATCCAAGGAGTGTAATCATAGTACTCCACAACAAAGAGTTTATCCCTCCTAACTCTCTTTGAGATAATACAAGCAATACTATTACCATCTCTTCTAACAAAAGAAACTTTGCCGGAACTAAAAGAAACAAGCAGAGTTTTGATATCTCTAATTATTTTGTTATTCTTCCATCTGACACTAACATTGCCAGAGTTGATAGACTGCACACTACTTCAGCATCTGAGATTAGATGTATTTTTGAGATATTTAGGCAGTGGCGGAGCCAAGTTTTAACATTGAGGGGGGTTAAAAAATTATTTTTATACATTTGGGTGGACTAAATTATGGATGTTTTAGAAATAGGGGGGCTAAACACTAAAACTAGGGGGATTTAGTATAAAATATACATGAAATGAAGGACTAATTAGTGATTTTTAAATTTTTGGGGGGGGCTAGAGCCAGGTCTAGCCCACCTTTGGTTCCGCCACTGATTTAGGCCTTTAATCCAACTCGACGCCTCTAATACAACCATGCATTCTCCAGCTTCCAGATCAATATAATTCCATCTGCATAGGTTCCTTTGAACATAACACCATGCCACTGCATGAGATTCTTTGTCAATGGGTGTTACTTTTTGGAATGTGGGTGTTCGTGTTGCTTTAGTTGCTTTAAAGAATTGGGAATTTGAGACATGGGAAATTAGAGGTTATGAAAATTTTCAAACACATTGTTCCATTGATGAATGCACTCCTGTTTTGGGTTTTATCCTTCTTATGGATGTTTTTGTTTTCGAATACTTTTCTTCTTCTACGTTCTTTCGACGTCTTTAACGCCTTTTTTTTTTTTTTGCCGCTGAACTACACTAATTATGCTCCTCTAGTAGAGTTTTTTTGAGACATTAAGAAGTGACATTCACTTTGCTCATATCTTGCTTGTTACTTTTGTTAGTGTTTCTCGCTTCTGCATTCCTGGAAAATGACTTTTTTTGTTTCGTCTGTGCACACCTTTTCTTGTAAGCACCAATGTTCTGTTTTCCCATCGGCACAAGTAATTGCTATGAATTTGATTCCTTCCACTTGGTTCAGTTTGTTCTCATTTCCTTGTACTCCATGCTGCCAGCATTTTTTTGGGGTAACCGTCGTAACATATGGTGCAGTCCTCTACTTGTTCCTGTTACATTTGAACCTATGTTTAAACTTTAGGGTAAGATTTCAATCTATAGAATTGATCAAATTTCTTGCAATTTCTTCCCATTCCAAGATCAAAACATGTAGGTCATATTATACATATCATGGTCGGCCGTTTCAGGAGGGCTTGAATTGGAACAGAAAATTGAGTCTGCCATAAAAATATTGCAAAAGATGTTAAAAACATACATGGCTTTGAATTTAAAAAAAAAAAAAAAAATACGTACAAATACTGTGATCAGCTGGGCTGTCTTAATAAACCATAATCCACTCTGTTCATGCAATCGGTATTGAGTAGTAATGACAAAATTGAACATCGCATCCGCAGTCGAGTCGATAGAATCAGGAACAACAGTGGTCAGTGTCGTATTCCCAGTATCTACCTCTCTCTTCGTAACTAGCATAAAAACCAGCAATCTCCTTATAGGGGGTGTTTGGATACTAAAATAAAAAGCAAATTTCGGAAGTCGAAAGCAGCAATATTTTGTTTCAAAAAAAATTTCGTTACTTGCTTGCGTGCTTTTTGTTCCGTTGGATCAACGTTACTTGCTTGCGTGCTGATCCATCGACTTAGGTTATGCCATGTCTAGAATCTAGATTAAAAATCTTCAAAATAAATAGGAAAAATTGCAAAACAGACCATACTATTAAGACCCGATTTACAAAACAGACATCTACCGCTACAAAGTACAAATTTTGCGCTCGATCCTTTCGAAATTATGCAAGAGTAATTTAGAAAAAATCATCAACTAAATTAAGCCACAGACGGAAAGAAATAATCAACCTTCAATTCAAAGAATCGAGAGATGGATTGCTATCTCACCATATGATTCTAATTTGGTTAGGCGATCTGTCGAGTAATTGTCGTTCATTTCGTTTTTGAAATCTTTAAAAATATGAACTACTGATTATTACTTGCTAGTGAATGCATCATCAATTTGCTTCGTTTGCTACATTATCAACCGATTTTGAATCTGTTTTCCCTATGTTTTATCATCATTAATAGTCATGTTTTTGATTTATCAATCGATTTTTCTCTACAAATTTTAATCTTTTTTCAATTAAGAATGTCTTTCTAACTTCCTCAATCCCCCTTAATGTGTTTAAGGTGTAGTTTTC
>JAJJWW010015091.1:0-33851 GCA_023531295.1 Papaver armeniacum
TCATGGGCCCGAGGGCTTTGTAACCCATTTATCTTTGGCAAGACCCATTTAGCTTAAGTCTATTAGGGCACCTGCTTTGTTATCACCACCCAAGGGGTGTGAGTAGTAGTTTTGTAATCACCCAATGAGTGAACCGTTTTATACTTGCAGCCTATTTATTGGCTGTTGGTTCCTGTAAGAGAAATAAGTTGAATTTAATCAAGAAATTGATAAGGCTCTACCTGAGGAAGGAGAGAAGGTTATTGTTGTTAATCTAGTCTCGTGAATTTGTTCATGACAATTGGTATCGACCACTAAGATCCCGACTACCTTGGTTATGACCTGAGGAGGAGATAAGATTACAACAAGAAAAGAGGCCGCAACTCGCCTGCACCTTCATTCGTATCGATTACTTACTTTGGAAGAATCGATGAAGACCCTTACTTCGAACCGCGTATTCTATCACCGAGATGACTCCCGCCAAGGAATCACTCTCTACTATTGTCTTACTTTGTCAACGGATGGGTATTCCGACCGAGCCAACTTCTCGAGATCAAGCGCATCCATCTCGGTGATGGTGTAGTTCATCCCGAGCTTAAAGCACCGATTTCTCCATCTCTGTAAATTCTCTCGACACCCTAAGATTGATTTTCCTAGATTTGATGGCACTAATCCACGCGGTTGGATTCGTAAATGTGCTAGATATTTTCAATTGAATATGGTTGTTGATGCTCATAAAGTAGATTTAGCATCCATTCATCTTGATGGTAGACCCGATTCATGGTTTTTAGATTACCAAGAGGGTAAACCCATGATCGAATGGTCTCAATTTGCTTCGATATTTGTTGTCGTTTTGAAGACATAGCTTCGTATAATTATGTTGGTAGTTTTAATAAACTGTCTCTACCACAAATCGTAGAGGAGTATTATGATAGATATGAGTCCCTCAAGGCCTTAATGAAGGTTCATAATCCAAGTTTGTCGAGGATTACTATACAATGAGTTTTATCATTGGCCTTAAGGACGTACATTCATCACCCCGTTCGAATGTTTAAACCATCTACGTACATCGATGCTTTTTATTTGGCTAGAATGCAACAAGCATCACCGACTTTCGCCTACTCGCTCTAAACCAATTTCTAAGCAATTTCAACCTTTTCATACAACTTATTCACCCACTTCTCATTCAAACAGCACTAGCCTGCCTCCTATCACTCCCCTCCAAAACCACCATTCTCTAATCCAAAGCCATTCATTACTCTACCCACTACACCCACTACATCTGAGCCTTCACTTCCTCCTATTAAAAGATTAACTCTGACTCGATGAAGGTTCGTCGAGAAAAGGGATTATGTTACAATTACGATGAGTTTTATAAACATGGACACATTTGCAAGACACAGTAGCTTATTTATGTTGGTAGCTTCGAGGACAATGGTTCCCCTTCCTTGGTCGAAGAACTAGACGATGATACCTCTTCTCCATCCGCATCATCTTTGGATTCTCCTATGGAGATTTCACTTCATGCCTTGACAGTGCCTTGTAACACGTAATACCATTCGAGTGCCCGGTCGTTTAAAGTCTCTGGATATATTCATTTTAATCGACACCGGTAGTACCCATAGCTTTGTGGATGCTAAGTTGGCCGAGCAACTACAACTTCCAGCCTCTGCTGTGTCACATGCTAGTGACAGTAGCTAATGGTGACACTACCATAAGTAAAGGTATTTGTCCTCAGCTAACCTGGGTTATGCAGGGATACAGCTTTGCCAGTGATTTGCGCATTTTACCACTTGGAGGTTGTGACATGGTTTTGGGTGTTGATTGGATGAAACAACTTGGGGATGTCATGTTCAACTTAGTCGAGCTCAGGATTTCCTTCTTTTATCAGGGCCAACAAATCACTCTTCAGGGAGCTCTTCTCTACCTACTTGCAAGATGATTAGTGGTAACAATGTCCTTCACTTTATTAAAGACAATACCCCGCATTTATTGGTCAATTTTTTTCTATATCGCCTAGACCATTAGAGCCCCTTCCCTCCAAAGATTGCTTCCATTGTGGAATCCTTCTCGATGTTTTTTCCGCCCCCACATCATTACCTCCTCAAAGGGCATTGATCATAAAATACCTTTAAAGCCCAACTCGAACTCCGTATCTCAAAGACCCTATAGATGTCCTCATTTACAAAAATCTGTGGTGGAACAACTGGTGCAAGAATTATTGGATGCCCAATTTATCCAAGAGAGTCACAAACTTCTTTGCTTCACCAATTCTATTGATCAAGAAGAAAGATGGCTCTTGGAGATTCTGTGTTGATTACGTAAAATTAAATGACATGACAGCTTAAAGATAAGTTCCCTATCCCATTAATTGATGATTTGTTGGATGAACTCCATGGTGCAATCATTTTTTCTAAAATTGACTTGAAATCAGTTATTATCAAATATTGATGGATTTAGTCGACATCCATAAACTCGCTTTAGAACCCATCAAGGACATTATGAATTCAGAGTTATGCCATTTGGCTTAACAAATGCTCCGCTACTTTTCAATCCTCGATGAACTCTATATTTAAACCATTTTTGAGAAAGTTTATTTTGGTTTTTTTTGACGATATCTTGATTTATAGTAAATCCCGGAAGAGCATGCTAGTCATCTTTCACAAACACTTGCATTGTTGAGACATCATTCTCTCTTTGCTAACAAGAACAAGTGTTGTTTTGCTCAATCAAGACTTTCTTATTTGGGACACTTAATTACTTCGAGGGTGTTGTCGCCGACCTCGAAAAGATTGAAGCTATGCCGAATTGGCCTCAACCAACTTCCCTTAAGCAACTCTGGGGTTCTTGGGCTTAACTGGGTACTATAGAAGATTTGTTAAGAGCTATGGCAACATCAAGAAACCCTTAACCGATATGCTTAAGAAGGACTCTTTTTCTTGGTCTCCATCAAGACTTCAAGCCTTTGTTGCTCTCAAGTCCTGCAATGACCTCGGCTCCAGCCTTGACTTTACTCTCGACTTTTCCAAGCCTTTTGTGCTTGAAACTCGATGCTTGTTCTACAGTGTTGGAGCAGCTTTGATGCAAGAGGACAAGCCAATTGCCTTCTACAAGTAAGCCACCGGGTCCTCAAGCCTTGGCCTTATCCACTTACGAAAAGGAGTTGTTAGCTATTGTGCCGGGCCGTGCAAAAATGGAAGCATTATTTGTCTCACTCACTCAGCTTTATTATTCACACCGACCATCGTAGTCTCAAATATTTCATGGAGCAACGAATTACTACCGTATTGCAGTCAGAGTGGCTTATGAAGTCAGTTGGGCTTGAACTATGTGATTAAATATAAAAAGGGTTGGACAATAAAGCAAGAGATGCCTTATCGAGAATGCCTCACTCTACTCCAGCCTTGTAACTCTTTATCAGTTGTCTCAACCCCAATGGACTCACGATATTATATCCAGCTACTCAGAAGATTCTCATGCTCAACAGCTGCTGTCGCAACTCCATATTTCTCCATCTGATTCTTTATATACCTTGCACCAAGGCATTCTGAGATATAAGTCAAGATTGTTTGTGGGTTCAAGCAAGGATATTCGACACCAAATCATGCATTCCGTACACTCTTCACTGCAGGTGGTCATTCGGGATGATGGGGACTTACAACAGAGCCAAAGCTTATTTCTATCGGCCCAAAATGAAAGAAGCAATCTTCAAGTTTGTTGCCAATGTGATATCTCACAAAGGCAACAAACATGAGCTCTCTTCCCCGCTCGGATCACATGTACCTTTGCCAATTCCGGACACTCGCTTAGCAAGATATCTCCATGGACTTCTATTGAAGGTCTCGCCAATGTCATTTAGGAAGAATGTTATCTTGGTAGTGGTTGATCGACTCGACTCAAGCACTACCACTTTATCGCTTTGAGCCACCCATTCACCGCCATTTCGTTGCTCAAGGAATTCATGCACCATGTTTTCAAGCTTCACTGCATGCCACCTTCCATTGTTTCTGATAGAGACAAGGTATTCCTCAAAGACTTTTTGGCAACATTTGTTTAAGTCCTTAGGCACTACTTTAAACCTCAGCACCTCTTACCATCCTCAAACTGATGGTCAAACTGAGAGAACAAATGCATGTTTAGAACAATATTTAAGGTGCATGACTAGCTCTTCCCCTAAACCGTGGCTCAATTGGTTGGCCTTGGCCGAGTGGTGGTTTAACACCAACTTTCACACCATATCTCAAGATGACACCCTTTCAGTGCTCTTTATGGTTATACTCCACCGCATTTGGCATTCCCTACTCATGCTACTACTTCAGCTTGTCAGCCAGTGCAAGACTACCTCGCTAGCCTGTGGATCACATGCTTCACTCGTTGAAGGAAGACTTGGCAAAGGCTCAACACAGATGAAACATTTTGCCGATGCTCGCAGAACCGACGATGTCATTCTCACTGGGATATGGTGTATTTGAAATTACAACCTTTATCGACAATCATCTCGTGGCTTATGCGACAAATTTTAAGCTATCTCGCAAGGTACTTTGGTCCTTTTGAGGTTTTGCGTAAAACTTGGCGCCGTGGCTTATAAACTTCAACTACCACCGGGTTCCTGATACATCCCGTATTCCATGTTTCGCAGCTGAAAAGAAGATTGGCCAAAGATCACATTCTAGCTAGCACTTTGCCCTCGGTGGACTCAACCGGCACCTTTATTGTTCTTCCAAACTACTGCTTTGGATTCCGCACATGGTCGTGGGTGATTCAACAGCTTTGCAGGTGTGCTTATCCAATGGGCGGCTCTGCACTGCAGGATGCAACTTGGGAGGACGCAAATTACATAAAGTCCCACTTCTCGATTTCATCCTTGAGGACAAGGATGTGTCAAGGAGAGGGTATTGTCATGTAACTAAGGGGGCACTAGATGTCTAAGTTCGCCATGGGCCCGAGGGCTTTGTAACCCAAGTTCGTCATGGGCCCGAGGGCTTTGTAACCCATTTATCTTTGGCAAGACCCATTTAGCTTAAGTCTATTAGGGCACCTGCTTTGTTATCACCACCCAAGGGGTGTGAGTAAGTAGTTTTGGTAATCACCCAATGAGTGAACTGCTTTATACTTGCAACTATTTATTGGCCGTTGGTTCCTGTAAGAGAAACAAGTTGAATTTAATCAAGAAATTGATAAGGCTCTACCTGAGGAAGGAGAGAAGGTTATTGTTGTTAATCTAGTCTGTGAATTTGTTCATGACACCATTATATTATTTTTAATTAAGTGGAAATATTGAATTAATTTGATTGCACCTACGACACGCATCAAATTTTGGCGCCGTTGCCGGGGAGCAGCGGATGATTTTAGTTGTTTTTATTTTTCTTTTTGCTTTATTCTTGCTTTGTTGGATTCTATTCAGTATCTAACTTGGTGTTTGAATCTTATTTCAGTGTCGGTTTCCATGTACGGTGGACAAGAGCAAGCATATTACAACAATCAATACGGTTTTCAACCTCAACATTATGACAACTTCCAACCATCCTTAGGATACAATCAAAACCAATATTTTGGCTATGATAAATTTCCTACGAGAACCTTATGGATATTCTCATACATATCAACAACCTTATGACGGGTATGTAAGTGGACAAACACACGGATGGAAGGATAGTTATGCATCTAACAATTTGTTTTCTAGTAATGTGCGAGACAGAGAATTTGGAATATACTCCTCTTCATCGTGTTTTCCTTCACTTTTTTCCAAAAGAGAGATGTCGTCTAGAAACTCTATCAACGGTGGTAAGCGTGTGAACGATCGGAAACTTGCATGAGAATTATACAAATTGGAAGATGATGGAGACTCGGAAGAGCTTGTCGCAGAAATTAGTAGGACTATTCATATGGAACTTAAACGACGTCGGGATAAAGGTTATGAAACCGATGAAGATTCTTATTATGGTGAGTCCGAAAATGAAGATGATTGTGTTGAAAAGGACCAACCTTTGGAGACTTTTGATGACGCTAGTGTAGATTACTCGAGCCTTGATCTTAATAATGATCAATCACCTATTCAAAAGGAAGAGCTTGAGGAAGATGCATTTATTGCTTGGCAAAACTTTCTTAAGGAAAGATGGGAGTCCGCGGAAGTGTATGAGTGTTCCGACAATGAGGAAGTTATTCCAACTCCGGATCATAATAACGATCCTTCACCTATTCAAAAGGAGGAGATTGGGTGTGACTTACCTATTGTTGTAAACGGTGTAACACCCGCACAAGAAGATTTTACAATCTATACAGATGAGAATCACTTTAGTGAATGGCCCGATTCCGATGATGAGAATGTTGAAGAGATGATTATAGAGGATGAAACCACATTCATTGATTTTGTGGAAGACCCAATTGAACTTGCGAATGATTTTAATGATACCGAGACTATGGTTAAGGTAGAAAGCGACGAAGAATGGTTGCAAGGTTTAATAGAGGACCACGATATACAAGAGGTAAGTAATTCACTTGAATTTTTTAAGGATGAAGAGGATTCTATAATACAAGAATTTGTGAAAGGTTTGTCTAACCCTTTGCCTATTGATTCTTCTCCTTTACCTCTTATTGGTTTGAATGTATGTGCTTGAAAGTATTTTTGGATGATTTTGTTTCTAAATATCCACCATTGGAAACACTTGATGCTAACACTATGCAGGTTTGCCAAGAGGAATACATGGAAGTTCCCAAATTCTATGTTCTTTATACACTTCAGTGTGGACGAGAATAAGTGTGGGGAAATTTCTATCGGCGATAATTTCACTATTGTTTTCTTGTGCTAATATTTGTATGGAGTTATTGTTTGCAAAACAGGTATTATGGGTGGATCCTCAAATTTTCCGATTGTTAGTATATGGGGAATGAATCTTACAAGAGCCAAGTCGGGCCGTCGACTTTAAAACAAGCGCTTAATGGGAGGCAACCCATCGGTTTTGTATTTCTTATCCTTTTGCTTTTTGTTATTTCTTTTTCTTGTTTCTTATCATGTTAAAATTTCCCACCTTGACTTTACTAGGAGGATTCAATTACATTGAGGACAATGTAAGGTTTAAGTGTGGGGGAGTGGTTAAGCATGTTTTTAAAACAAAAATTACAAAAAAATTAAAAATTTTGAAAAAAAAAAAAAAAAGTTTTACTTAAAAATTCCAACTTTTAAAGATTTTAGAGTCACTAGCATACTTCTAGGTATGTTTACATAGAGATTTTGACCGACATAATTGAACTTGGAAATGTTAGAGAACTACATTCGGATTTCTTGTTTGTTAGAGTGTTAAATAATGGATTTAATCATGCTGGTGATGCGAATTTGGTGCGAGGAGAAGTGCGTTATTAGAGTTCGTTGATCAATCATTAGTGGAGACTACCCAGTATTCATATCATGAGAGGCACCGACCAGAAATTTTCCATCTACTAAAGAGCTTCTTTTGAGTGTGTGTCACCGTACGTTAATTCGGGTAGAATGGTGAGCTACCCAACCTCCCACCACTAGAAGCACTACTCTTTGATCTCTTGAGTGCTAATTTTGTCAATCATGAGGGTGGCGTCCATGGATGAAAGCTTCCTTCTTGTAGTTCGATTTGCGAGTTAGCACCATTCTCTCTCTCGACAACAACGGATCCATAGAAACACTCTCATCATCAACAAGGAGCGACATCAAAATCTACAAGGAAAGTTGGAAAAGTTTAAGGTTTACAAGCAACGGAACGAGAAAAAGAGCAAATTTCAAATACAAGTAAAGCAACATACAAATGAGCGGATTTTACATATATGTTGAAGACTTACACTACAATGAGGTAATTTTATATTCAAGTATGAAGACTTATTCATGAAAGCGAAGAAAATTAAAAGGTGAGAATTTTTGAAGTTTATGATTTCAAGACAATACAAGTTGTGAAGAATCAAGCGGTAAAATACTTCTCCCACGGCCATGGTTTATTTTATGTATTTAATTTCTCTTGTTTCAAAAAAAAAAAAAAAAGAAAAAAAAAAGAAAAAAAACAAAGAAAAAATATTATAGAAATACTTATTTGTTAATAAGCCGTGGGGAAGGAAAATTTATAAGGTAGTTTCAAGCGACAAGGATTTTTAAGGTAAAGAGTTACAAATTGTTAAGGATTTATGAAATTCAAGGGTTTATCATCAATAGTTGAAACGAAGACGAGACCATGAAGATCAAGACGAGGAGGCGGAAGACGTTTCTATTGGATGCCGTGAGAGTGGTGTTATCATAATTGGCGATCGGATGTGAAGGTGAGTAAGTAATCTCATCCTCGATAATAATGGTTGATTTCCTTTCGTAGAGATCGTCAGAAAAATGGTTTTTCAAAATATTAAAAGATGTGGGTTTTTAAAATATTTCGGAAGTTGTCCTTCCCACCATTCAACGTGTTGCAGGATTTCTCTCTTCATTCCTACCTGCACACATGTGAGAACCATAAAAAAGTCTGTCTTTTAGAGTGCAATTATCATAAAATCCTATTTGGTGAGAGCGAAGTCGAGGCGAAATGCTTATTGATCGTTTCTCAAACACGCATTCTCTCATTATGGTGTGGTTATTTCTCACTCAACATTTAAGAATGAGAATATGTTCTTTAGTATTTCTAACTTCTTATTACTAGCATCACGGAAACTTCTATGTCCTCATAACTCTTTGGATGCTTGTGACGCTTGAGCAGCTTTGAAGTTGTGAGTTTTTAGTTTGATTTGCTCGAGGACTAGCAAAGTCTAAGTGTGGGGGAATTTGATAGGTGTAGAATACACCTAATTTACTATCTAGTAGTTTATGCTTTCTTTGCTATTTTTCTTGTAAATTATGTATTTTACGCTTGTTTTGAGTTTTATAGCTACTTTGGAGTCGCACGGAGGAAAAGAAGAAGAAATCACTCAATTTGAGCCAAAAGGGTAAAATTGTCATTTCACCAAGGAAGGAATACTATATGGAGCTCGACCCGCGGTTAAGGGGCAACTCTTTTGGGAGGAGTACTAAAGACAGGCCAGGTCATGGTTAAGGGGTTGCAACCGGGTATCCCTTATCGACATATGTCAGATGGGTATACTTATCGTTGGGTTTGCATGCCATAGCTCATCCATTGAGGTATCGTCACCCAGACCCTGATCTGATGCCTTAACCTTAAATCTCGAGAACCGGATCTTCTTTCTCAATCATTTCTTAAATCCGAAACTCGAAGATTGAGAGAAGAAGTAGAGACTTAACATCGAGTGAAATCGAATCACGAGATGAATTGGAAGTTCTATATTATCAAAGTCTGAGATTATAGTTTTACGAGTTTGAAGTGGAGATGAAGCGTGCAACTGAAGTCGAGAGATTGAATCGAGAGATGGCCATGGTGAAGATGATATCTATGACGAGAGAAATCAATGTTGTTGAGAGATGGGTTTGTGGTTCAAGATGAAGAATGGGTTGATCGAAACCGAGATGGGGTTTGTGTTGGTTCGTTGAATCGGAGACTCTCGAGATCGATGATGCAGAAACTCCGATTCAGGGACTCAGGGAGAGAAAGATGGATTTGATTTATGGAGTTCTGTTGAGATGATAATCGATCTCTGTCATTGCAATCGATTCAGGTGCGCATTGAAGAAGAGGAGGTGGTTTGTTGGAAGATGATTTAGGGGCTTGTGGTTGATTTAGCCATCTTTGTCGGTTTCTGCTACTGCAGAATGGAGTGTTGGTAGTGATAAGTGCTTCCATGAACATCAGAGATGAAGAAGAATAGAAGCTGGAGTTGCTGAGATGAATGCTAGGAGCTGAGCAAGAAACTGGTGTCAGGTGCTGTGATGGTGAACTGAATGGCAGGCAGTTTGGATGGTGTTTGTTGGTGCTTGAAGTGAACCCTAGGCCTGAGCTGTTAAAGCTGTAGGAAGAGCTGTAGGATTGCAGGAATGAGTCTGTTTGGAAGAAATGGAGTTGCGAGATCTTTGTTGGGCGGTATCGGTGAGAATGAGATCATACTGAGTCACATGGTTTGAAGCTGATGCTCTTGATGGTGATATAATGAATTGCGGGGATGAACTCGGGAAGTGGTATTGAAATGGGAAAGAGATTGAATGGATAGCAAGGCGCTATGAGTGATTGTGTTGCTTGTTGGAGGTGCAGAGAAATGGCACGGCAAGCCATTGGGATTTGGTGGTCAAGCTGAGCAGCCAACACGGCTGGAAGCACAATCATGGTGCAGCGATATTTGGCTTGTGCAATGGCTTGGCCAAGAACCCAAGTGACCACGATCCAACTGGCCGACCCCGACTCGCGTACTTGACCTGAGTTGACTCAACTGACTCGGTGATCCCTTGACCGGCGACTACTAGTTATGTGGTTGACCTATTTGACCGTTAGTCCTAACGGAGGCCGGACGGAATATTCCGTCGAATATTCTCTTGACGGAGAATTTGCAGGCCGGCCCGGCGATTCTTAGGCGGCCACAAATCCATGAGATTTCAGTGACCAAAAATTCCGAGAATTTTCTATGGACTTCTCTCATGGGTGTGAAGACTTGGGCTAGGAATTGGATGGAGAATTGGACTCAAATTTGGAAAGAGAAGGTGGAAGAGTTGAGAAAAGCTTGGAATTGGAAATTGAATTGCAAAAGGAAAAGGATTCTAATCCTTGGAAGATTTGGAGAATATTGAAGCCTATAAATAGAGAAGTTTTCTACAACTTCTACATATCTCTCTACACATCTCTACACACACAATTCTTTTCTTTTCTTATTCTTTGTGTGAACTCTTTTAACATGAGTAGTTAATTTTATTGATTGAGGATGAATTCCTAGTTCTTAACATATGATTTGAGTTTTTGTTTTCAATTCTATCTTGAAGTTTTTCACATGATTATCGTTTGTTTTTACTAATAGGAATGATCTTAAAGACATTCATGATTGATTGATAGATTGTTTAGAGTGCCGACTAAATTGATTTGTTAATTCGATCTAAAGCTAGTGAAAGTTAGGGATAAGTAATCGTTTCTTGACTCTTTATGACAAGTAGCAAACACGAGACCTTGCGGAGGGATTACGTGGAGCAATTGTGTGTAGAAACAACGCTAGAAAGTGAACCATGCGAGCTAGAGTTTAACTACTAGTACTAAACCTAGAATTCATAAATCTTAATGCATGCAGGAAGTTACATCTTGTAAGCGGACCTCAAGGTGGTTCTTTGTGAATAGAATACGATAGCTCAAGCGGACTTACGTTCTCGGTGAAATTAGGGATTTTGGGGCTAGCTAGCGGACTATCGCTATCTACGGTTGGTGATAATTTGTGACTAATAACAAGTAGAAAAGAACATAACTTGATTCATTGTTTCGTAACGAAGAAGGATTCCTTGATCTTGTCTCTCTTATTGCTTTCATCTTTTCAACTTTCGATTTTAATTGTTTTGTTTATTTTTATTTTGCTTTTTACACCCCCTTTACGTGACAACTTTTTACAACTAGAGATCTCGTGCTCCTCGTGGGAACGACCTTGACTTCCACTATATTATTTATTTAATTGAGTGGTAAATATTGAATTAATTTGATTGCACCTACGACACGCATCACATAACCACCGGGATCCAAAAAGATTTTGATGGTCACTCCTCAGTTGCGAGCTCAAACCTCGCGAATTCGAGGATGTAAAGAGATTGACCAAAACACTTATCAAACCAAAACAAATTCTCAGTAGGCTTCAAGTGAAAAGGATGAGACTAACGTGTCTTCTCTTACGTACAACGTATAGCGCACAAGCAACTATTAGAAGGGTGGAAATGGGAAGGGGAGGACCGTTATGCAAAGAATTTGAGAAGATAATTCGTTGGGATCACAACTACACGTGTATCATACAAAAGAGGGCCGGACAACAAGCCCCTTCAAATATCTCATTCCGCATCCTTTGCTTTCACAATTGGCAAATACATGTTGTGGTGTTCTTTTGATCGTATCGGGCACCTACAAGAAAAACAAATACAAATATGCCGCTGTTCAACATCGCTGGGGGCAAACATCTGGACAAGGTAACATATCTACATCAGGCTTCGGTGTTTAATGGAAAATTCGAGAGGGACTATAATTATCATTGGGCATTACGACAACTAAAATTATTCTTCCGGGAAAATCAACTTCGAGGGTCATAGTAACCGATCAAGTTGACGCATTAATAAACGCACATCCGACGTCTTCTCCGGGAGCGCACAAAATTTCCTATGTACATATCATATAACGTAATAATGCGATAAAAACTTGTCATGCCTTGTTTGAACCCACTAAGGTGGATATTAAGAAGAGAATGATTGTTCAATTAGGAGGGAGATGTTTGAAAGAACAAACTATCCTCGAAGAAGAAGAAGATGAGAGAGGCAAGATAAAGGGGCGAGTGGACAAAGAACATGCGAAAAATCATAAAAAGTGGCTGGTAGCTCCTAAGAGATTGGGTCGCCCTTGCCTTGTGCTGGCTGTTGACTTGCGTTCCCAACAACTTCGCTTTGGCTTGCTAATCGACTTGGTTGAACCCTCAATCATCTTCCTCCCCACTTTCCTCTTCATCATGCTCATCGTCCTCAATAGCTTCCGATGAGGTTCACTGGTTACAATTCGACTACGGTCATCACCACTCTCCCAAATTATCCCTCTTGTATCAGCCCCCAAACACTTTTTGAGACCTTTATTTTCCTCGAGGAGCAGATCTGAGGAGTATCAAGACCGTCCTTCCTTCTTCTCTGTAGTGACAACATCTTTAGTTTTTCTTTGTTAGATTCCTTGGATTTTGACCTATATCATAAGCACGTAAATGAATATAAGACAACTCATTTTCAGTTTTAGTACCGGCATAGACTCTACTTAAACAAACCACGGAGGTACATAGCTCCGGCGACAGAACTTAGCAATAACTCTGCTTGGGTACATCGTTCCGCAAGCAGTTGAACACAACTATCGACAATGCCGGTAGTCACATGTAGTCCTCCCGATACCAAAAGATCTCTACCGGCACTCTCAAGTAAATCAATTCCATTCCGTAATAGGGTACCGGCAGTACGATCCAACCGAAAAGCTATGCTACGTGTACCGGGTAACAAATTCATGGTGTTCCCTGTTAATTTTAAGTCCAATAACGCATACACGTAATTATGTGAATGCCATCACCTAAACCGCCATGAAGTATTCAACCCAAATTACGATCGTGTACATGACATTGAGTTTCGAGGTTTGGAAGCGGCATTGTATTCATGCTAACATCTAAGCCAGTAACTTAATACCAGCGCCGTATTCATCCTAGATTGAATGTCGGTAACTAAATACGGCATTGTATTCATACATATTTCAAGTGTATCGGTACTTCTCGTAACTCAACTATTTCATTAGGGTTCGCGATTCTAACCTAAACCCATTGCTATAAATCGATTTAAACACCCATAAAGTAGTTTAAAATCACTTACCTTCTCACAAAAGCCATGTTTGCGAGAGGTTGATTGTCCAGAGTTCGTCGTTTCTTGTTCTTCTTGCTCTTGAGCAATCTTAGCAAGTCATTTGTTTTAATTTATGTTCACCAATCGATTTTGAGTTCGATTGGGCATTTGGTTTCTTTCGGGAGGCGATTGTTGTTGGCTCAGGTAGGTTAATCTGACTGAAGAAATTTTGAATCGATGATTAATCGTCGATGAAGAATCGGATGAAGAAGAAGATGAAGCACAAAAAATAATTCAAAACCCAACCATAAGAGTGCAGAACTCGATTCTGTGTGTAAATGGGGGATAAATGATTTGGCTTTAGATTTGTCTTTAGGAGAAAGGGTAGTATGGTCTCTTTCATAATGTTTTTTTAATTAACCAAAGGGTATTTTATTATTTTCATACCCAACAATTACCCCTTGATAGACACCACGGGTTGGGGGAAGTAATTCTATATCCCCCACCAGTTTCAATATCCCCCAATTGCGTCGTTCTTTTAATGGTTACAGTATGTGTAACTTGGAGGTTACACATATATATCCTCGTTGTAATTTAAGCATGTGGAAGGAAGATGCAGTATACAATTTTGTTTCTTGTAGAACAACAATGTTGCTCTGTAAGGAAAACAATTGATGTAGAGATGATGTTTTTAGTTACGAAATGTGTAACTTTAGTTTACACATATATATCATGTTGTATTTTAAGCATGTGTAACTTGAAGTTACATATATATGTCCCTGTAACATGTTTATTTTGTAAACGATTGTATCATTTGTATCTTTTACTCATATTTAGCTTTACGCATAGAATATGCTTCTCACGAGGGGCAGCGCCCAGAGTGAATTGCGTTCGTTTTTATTTTGATATTTTTATTGTATGTTTGATATTTTCAGGTTGTCATGGATGTTGTTAGTTGCATTGTCTGTTGTTCGCTTCTTTTCGGATTTCATTACCATGCGTGTTAATGCCGATATCAAACTTGATGAGTTTAAGGAACAAGTTTGCAAGGAATGTAAGCAATTTACTCCACTTGGTATTTGTTTCTTCTTCCGAGAAGGTGGGAAAGAATTTCAGCTAATTGTGATTATTCGCTTCAAGCTCTTATATCCATCACAAATAGTAAAAAGAAGACCAAGTGTTGATATTTTCTTGCAAAATGTTACTCATGTAACCTCTTCATCTAGCTCTAGGAAGATTCTTCTATTTCTAATGGTTCTAGTATGTCTTCATCGAGAAACAATCGTTCATGTTGCAATGTATTTGGAAGACAAAAGCAAGCCCTGCAAAATCTTTGTTATCGGATGGTTGGCCCAAGGTTCTTGGTGAGATTGGTCATGTGTTTGTTGAAGGAGTTAAGCAAGTCGGGGTTGCTTACACCAAGTATCGTATTCGCGTTGGTTTCAACATGGTTGTTACACACAATGAGCGTTCTAGGTTCACGGCTAAGTGTGCAGATAAAAAATGCGGTCTGGAAATTTCATGCATCTTTTATTGACAGAAAGGAACGAAATGTTTTAGGTAGGTTTTCACGTGTTCACGTCATCTTATGCTTAGCATATGTTATGTTTTGTTACAGTATGTGTAACTTTGGGTTACACATGATGTTTTTTGCACCATATTGTTTTTGGTTTATTTGTTTATATTTTGTGTGAACTTCTTCAGGTCAGGTCTTATAACCCTGAGCACATTTGTGGTGTTCGGTGGATGCAACTTGAATCAAAAATACTCCACCAGCTTCACGTCTAGTTTGATTGAGGAAGAAGTTCGGAAAAATCCTCACAAGAAGCCTAAGCAAATTGTCGTCTAATTTCCTGGAAAAACTATGGGATTACCATGGAGTACTATCAGGGCCTATAATGGTAGGGAAAAGGTTTATGAGACGATTTATGGCGACGATGTGAAGTCATACTCACACTTGGTATGGTATATTAATGCTATAAGGTAAACCAACCCGGTAGTGTGATAAAGTTTGGATTTGATCCCTGCAAAGAAACAGTTCCAACTGATATTCATCTGCATTTGTTACATGCATCAAAGAGTACTGATTTTGTCGGCCAATGGTATACTTGGATGCTACTTCTCCTATCTTGGTAGATTCGGAGGTTGCTTGATGGCGACTCACTGGATCAATAGTGGTAAAGGTATGTTTTTATGTTTTTTTTTTGAACAACTTCGGTTGACAAATAACCGAAGTTACACATGTTAACTTCACATTTGTTTACTCGAGTGTGTAACTAAGAAAATAGCATTCAGTAACTTTAAGTTACACATGTTTTTAGGATGTGTAACTTGTATTTACACATTGTTTCTGTTTTTGTGAAACTTATTATTTTTCAACTCGCACAATTTTTTGTAGGATTTTTCCCACTTGCTGTGGCACTAGTCGATCTAAGACTATCAACAACTGGGAGTGGTTTATAAGGAATTTGACTGAAGTTGTTGGTGATCGTAGGCCAATCACCTTCCTTTGGATCGCCATGAAGGACTCTTGCGAGGGTGTTCCACTTGTCTATCGAGTTCGTTCCCACGACTTCGCATACTATCATTTGAAGACTAATATGCCCATCAATGGCTCGGATCCTAGGTACACGCTTGTGCTGGACCTTTTCCAAGAGGCAACATACGCACTCTCACCCGAAAACCATGCCAAGGCCATACGGAAAATTAGAGATTTGAACTGCGATTGGGTGGTTGATTACATCGAGACCATCCCACCGAAGCATATGCGAATGCCTATTTCAAAGGTTATCGGTATGGATGCACATCTAGTACTTTAGCGAGAATCACTCAATAGTCTGGATTACTGGTTCACAAGAAGATGCCCGCATCTCGCTTCTTCTTGATAAGGTTAATAGAGTGTTTTTTTTTTTGGTGTTGTTGTCTTTTATTTCTTGTTTTGTCACTTTATATATTCATAAGTTTTTTTTCCTTTTCAGATTAGGATGAAAATAATGGTAATGATGGCAGACCGTCGTGAAGATGGTGCTAATATGATGACTCCATTAACCCCGAGTATGAGGAAAAGCTTGAGGTTTTCAAGATGAAGGTTTAGCTTGGAAAGTATTGGTGGCTAGTCCTACCGTGTTTGATGTTTTTAGCGAAATGACTCACATGGTGGACCTCGAACACCAGACTTGCACATGTCAAAGGTTTTGTTTCTTATTCTTTTTTTCTTTTTATATGTTCATTTTATTGAAAGTTTACAGGATGTGTAACTTCTAGTTACGCTAGACATATGTGTAACTGGAAGATACACATCCTGTATATGCATGTGTTACTAGCTGATTTTTTTTGTGTTTTATGATTTCCTTATGTAACTAGCCGAGTGTTTATATTCTTGTTTTTGTTTTTTTTTGAAGGTAGCGTGTATACGGTTTCCCTTGTGCTCATGCTCTTGCAGCCATACGGAAGATTAACGTGAGGCTATTGATTTCATTTCACCTTATTTTACGAGCGACTATTTTAGGAAGACTTATTTGCGTGCCATCCAGCCAATTCCCAACTACAACAGGCCAGTTGAAATTAAAGAAGACGACACCATCAACCGCCTATCGTAAAGAAGCAACCAGGTAGACCCCCAGGAAAAAAGATTCTAAGTAAAGGTGAGAAAAAGGTAAAGAGGAAAGTTCATTGCAGTAATTGCAAGGAAGCATGTCACAACATGGCAGGTTGCAAGAATCCTCCGAAGTACACACCCCCCTATCTTGAGTCTACCAAAGTTCATTTCTGCAAGTATTGATTTTATGTGTGGTTTCTTATTTGTCTTGGATTATTTGTTTTTAGTTTTCTTCATTTCGGTTCGCATGGACCAAGCGTTTTATTTTTCTACAACGTTGATTATGTGCAAGGATCATTGATTCGATTTTATATTTTGTGAGTTCACGAGTGAAATGCATTTTATTTTATTTTTGATTTATTGTGTACATCGATCGAGTGGTCAAATGCTTGTGTAACTTTAGTTTACACGCAAACGAGAGATTACAATCTATTAGTGCATGCATGTGTAACATTTGGTTACACATGATAAATGCATATGAAAACTCAGGTTACACTTCTGCTTACTTTACGTACACTACACCATATCCCGGTTTTATGACAGCTTCGTTTCGGTGGTGCGCAACGGATATAGACGTTGCTTTCGTTGTACAACGTCTAAATACGTTGCACACCCATAAATACGTTGCACAAAATATGTAATATTGATTTATTAAAATATGTCTATGGAGCAACGTATGTAAAACGCCTAAAAACGTTGTACATCATTAACATTTTCGTAATATATTGTACTTTTTTGGGCATATAGCAGTTATTTTACTTTTCATTTTTTAATAAATTAACTTTTATTTTCTTTAATTTCATAACGCGTTTTTATTCTCTCTCCCGTTTATTCTTATATCTCAAGAGACGAACTCGTTTCTGTCTCTCAATATCTCTTTCAAAACCCCCTCTTTTCATAACCAGGAACAACTATGATTTCAACTGAAAAACCAAAAATCGAAACCTTTTCTACTAAAACTTGGCATCCTAATCAAAACCCTTATATCAAAAATCTAGATCCATACTAGTAAAACCCCGAATTTTTAGAAACTCTAAATTTATATTTTTCCTGAAATCCAAAATAACCCATCAATCGATTGTCGATTATCTTTAACCGAAAATTGGTTGATTCGACCTACTTTTTTATCGGTATAAACCTAATTCTAGTTTGATTATTTTTGTTGATGTTGTATGATTTTGACCTAGTTACGTGAATAGTATCTCACAAACTTAATGGTTTTATCTTGGTAGCATCTATTTTGGTACATATTTTGCAATTTTGTGTATGCTATTTGTGTTTTTTGTAGCTTCAAAGCATGTGTAATTTTTGATTTCAGTTTTGTGAATTCTTAGGTTTAGTTTAGTTTGTTTTATTGAAGTTATTTTAGATCTAATTTAATTTAATCAGGATCATGTATTTGGAATTTGGAATTTGATTGAAGGTTTTGCTGTTTGTTGCAGTGGTTGGTGATGTTGTTGATGGAGGTTGGATTCAGGTGTTAGTGGTTGGTGATATTTTTCTTGTGGTTCTTGGTGGTGGTAGTTTGATGGTGAAGAGGGTAGTTCGCGGTTTGTTAGCGTTATGGGATGTTGTTGGTGTTTTGGTGAAAATGCATTTGGACCCATTCTTGTTGGTGATCGGTCTATTGCTCTTGGAGTATGTCACGGTTTGTTGTCCGTTTGTTGTCCATTTGCTGATGTTTCAAGTACACTAATTCCAATTACCTTTTTTCTAGGTCAATGTTTGTGTGAAGATTTCGAGGTTTTGGAAAGAAAGACTTTAAACATCGATTAGGTATATCTGGTTATTCAATTGTAAATAAACCTTTGTACTCAAATATAGATGTTGAGAAAATAGGTAATTGTTATCCATTGTATTTGGCATACTTGTAAGTCTCATTTAGTTTCATGTCGTTCTCTAAATTCACAGGTGGAGGATAAATTTAAGAAAGGCACCATCCCCTTCTAAAGACTAGCCAATGTCGTTAGACTACAATTTGTTTGTGTGCCTTTTATTTAAAAAGAATATTTATTAGAAAATAGCAAATTGATCGGGAACTCATCTCTGCTCCAAATTTTTTTATCTCTTCATCGGTGCAACATGGTGAAACCCTCAAACTATTTTGGGAATGGGTGTTATCACGCAAGCCAAATGCGGGATGGAAAGACAAGTCTAAACTTGACAAATTGAGCTTGTTGCGGGACAAGTTGCACTTGTTCTATGCCATACGAGAGAGTTGGATTACCGGGTTTGTCCCAATGCTTAGATAATTTTTGATGCTCATCATTGTTGTTAATTAGATTATTATTTTTAATGTGTGTGTGTGTGTGGAATTATATGTGTACTCACTTTGTTTTCATCCTTTTCCAGATCAGTCACGAGTTTGAGAGGTTTAGTACATCTTAAGCGACATCAAAGGTTGTTGTCTTTTATTGTGGGGTTCATATAAAAAGTCATAAGGTTTTATTTAAAGATGAATGTCCTCATATTGTCATTGGAACTCCTTGAAGGATACTAGCATTGGAAAGAGATAAGGACCTTGCTTTGAAGAATGTGAGACACTTCATCCTTGATGAATGTGACAAAATACTGGAGTGGAGTCACTTGGTATGCCTTCTGATCTTCTACAATTTTATAACGGTGCTTTTAGTTTAATAATTTGTTGGTCTCATTTTAGATTTTCCCTTTGCTTTCTAATATCGTGTTTAATCACGTTGCTTTCTCGTAGACATGTGAAAGGATGTGCGGGGAGGTATTTAAGATGGAAGATGTACAAAGTCGATAAATGGCGTTTGTTTCTCTAATGATGGAAGTTGAAAGTTCGTGGTTAACGAGGGGACAAGGTGAATTTTGTTTTTTGGTTATCAATTTTTGTTTTCTTTGTTCTAGCTAAAGCTAGGGTTGTATTGATCAATTTATTTGTCATTAAGGTCGTATACGTCGTTTTTAAAGTGTTAAATGTGTAGCTTTTTATCTATTATTTGGGTCATATTTGAATCAATTAGTTTTATTGAATTGTGTTCGTTCTACTAATTTTATAACATGACCCTCATATATTTCATGTACACTTGGAGACTTGGTTGCCAAGAAATTTACGCGGGGTGTTGGTTCACTAAATGGTGCTTTCAATTCTCAATACATGTACCAAAGGCGTTATGCTTATGGAAACTTTGACGGGAATTCAGGACATAACGTGTTGCCAATATTTATCTTTGGTAAACCCATGTGCATCACTTGTCTTTGTCAGGACCGTGAGAAAGGTTTGCCGGTTTTTTTGAATTTATTATGGGAGAAGTGTCTTACTCTTTGTCTCATGCTTGCTTCTCAATTAAGCGTGTGAAGGGTCGAGAAGAAGGATGAGATGATCAAGTCAGGGTGACCTCTCTAAACAGTACAAGGGAAATGAACGAGTTCGAACAATCAACGAAGAAGGGTTTGGCTCATTATGGAAAGAAACCTGACCAATGTCATGTCTTTACTTCTCTACTCGGGTTGGATCATATTTCAACTCATTTGTTGTTTAATTTAACTTAAATTTGTTCTCTAATATTCAGATTTTTTGTAGCTTGATCTAACTTATTTTAAAATATGTTATCGGGCCTTGAACTTTTGCATTGAAGCATAACTTCACAAAGGCTCTTTAGTTTCAAGGACAAAGATGGATTCTTGAAATGGTTTCTTTGGTAGGCATGTGGAGGTGTTGTTGGTGCTTCTTCACTTCTCTTTGTGCACTCTGTTCTTTTATTGATTCTTTGTCTACTCTTGACTATTCAGACACTGTCTTCTAGTGATGCCAAGGTCGCAAAGAGGGAGGAGAAAGACATATCTTTCCAATGACCAAAAGTCTATGTGTGTAAGATTATAGTTGATCCCACAAAGTTCACGGAGAACTGCTCCACCTTAATAATTGCTCACCTTCGTATTCTATGTTTATGCATGGGGCACCAACACAGACGGGTTAACTTACATAAAAATAACTTTACCAATTTACTCACGGTAGCTTGACTTATTGCCAATAGGACCCTTGTTTTTAGACTTCAGTATCTGGAAAATTAGAAGCAAATTTCTACAGACTTAATTTTGATTCATTTCCTTTCTTGCCCTGAGCCCTAACTACTCCCCTTTTAGCTTTCCTATTCTTTTCTTTGGTGTGAACTTGAGATGATTTTTGGTGTGCGGGAGAACCATGAATTTTTCACGAGATGCCTTAAGAAGATTTAGAATTTCATGACGGTAAACCCTTGGCCATTTGCATTATGTACAAGTCTCTCCTTAACTGCGTGCCTTCGAGTCAGAATGAACGACGATTTTTGGCCATATAATTGATGGAATAAGTACTGCTGTTAAGGTGGTCTCTTTCTCATTTCTCGTATATTTGTGTTGTACTGTGCCTGTTAATTGGTCAGTCCTACTCTTTTTTAGTTCTCTTATCAGGTTCCTATTAAATATATCAGGTTGAAGATGACAAGAACTCGGTCTTACCAACATGGATTAACTGGGAGGCTAACACAAGTAAGTAATTAGGATACTCTTCCAATTTTACCCATTGATTGTATGATCTTGTTAATCTAGTGTGGAATAACGCCAATCCCATATTGCCATAACATCACAAAGCAATATATGTAGTAATTCAAATGTTTTATTTTATTTAATTTAGGTAATCATATTTATCTAGTCTTGACAGTCTTTAAATTTTGCATCCATGTCAATATAATTCATTAGTGACACCATAAGATTTATTTTCTAGAGCCCAAAATCTCCTTTTAGATACGAGTTTGTGGTTTGTTTACATGCCCTCAAAATTGATCCTAAAGATGTAGTTGTACTATCAATATGAGTTTATGCTATGTCACGAACGTATATCAATGAATATTATCCATAATACAAAGATTTCATATGACAAAGCATCCTAAGTATCATATGTTTGATTAAAGACAAAGCATCCTAAATATCAATGAATTAAAGGAAAACTCATTTGTGCATGGTAGAATTCTTGTATGAATGAATACTTATGGTTTGATTAGAGGAAATGGATTTTGAAAGCGATGGGTTCCGCATTTTTGATTTTGTATATATATCTTAACATTCATTTATTTAAATCTGCACCTATTTTATGGGGATGAATGATATTTAGTTGTATTTATATGTACTTGTAGGTTAAACGCGTTACAAGGCTTTCAGGAAGGTTGATCTGGTTGTGAGAGGGATAGATATTGAGCGTGTTAACATTGTAATTAACCATGAAATGCCAAACTACGATAGTACCTACTTGCACAAGGTAAGTTCCATTAAAATTATGTTTGTTGGTGTTCATATTCTATCATTTATTTAATTAATTGGTGCTAAGCTTGTTTCTATGGGTTGGTAGAATTTGGTCGATTTGGTACCAAGGGATTGCAATTACATTTGGAGCATTTGCTTAGGCTCGGGTCTTTTTAATCGGGTAAAGAAAGCTCATGCGTATATTCTTTTTAAGCAAGTGTTCATTCTTTTAGCTAAAATGCATTATCTTAACCTAAAATGCACTATCCTAACTTGCAAGGATCAAGTACTTGTTTACGCAAATTTCTTTATTGTTTCTTAACTTAACATATACCTTGAGTTTGAAGAGGTTGGCATCTTACTATCGTGTATTAGGTGCTACTTTTTTTGTATGCTTGTTTTTATGCAATCCTAAGTTTTAGATTGCTTCCCGGTAATGTATTGTTTTGGAATGTCATTCAAAATATCAAATTCGGTGAAGAGCTTCGGGCTGGATTGCTCCTTTATAAGTACCTCGATCATATTTGAGTATACATGTATAACAAATTCTACACCATATAAATTATCTTTCACTTCATATTTATGGCAAATAATTCTCAACGTGGAAACAGAGACAAAGGGCGATCTTTGAATAAGAGTACAACGGAAGAAATGTTGCTATATGATCACTGCCTCAAACTACGCTCGGCTTGCTCAATTCTATCGAATTACAAGAACCAAGGTGTGTGTTTATTCTCGGTTTGTGTTTTATATGAGGTATTAGCTATATGCAATCAAAGTTATCCACTTACACCCTTAACTTCTTCTCTCTTGGACCTCAAGTTAAAGTTTACCAGAGACAAACAAAGACATAACATCACAAAGCAATATAGTAATTCAAATGTTTTTTTTATTCAATTTATTGTATGGGTGTTCATCTATTACTATATTGCTTTCGATTCCCATATGTAGCCAAAGATAATGGCGGGTAAAAGCAGTTTCACTTTCTCTCGCATCATCCGAATTTCCATATGTTTGACATAGATATCAAACTCGAAAAGACTTCTCGAGAATGTAACAATAGAAGGTTAGGGTTTTCATAGTTTCAAATTGAGAAACTTATGTTTGTAACATTTGGGATTTTACATAAGTTGTTTAATATTGTATGGGTTTATAGTTCATCTATTAGCTACTACTGTCGATGTATGAATCGTTCTTAATGGATTGTGATGATCAATAATTGTTCTTGATCGATTGTAATTAGGAGCCAATCTGCCCAGATTTTGTGCGGCGGTAATTTTTTTACACGAAAATTATTTTGCAACGGATGTAAACGTGGCAAAATTATCCGCTGTTGCACAAATCACTTAATTGAGCAACGGATGAAACCGCCACCATATAAATAAAACGTAGGCAGGAAAATCACCATGGGACCCACGAAGTGTTATCTATAAATAATAACCGTTGCACAAATTAACATACCGTTGCACAAATAGGAAAAATATCTACCGTTGCACTATCGGATGTGCAACGTTTATAAACGTGGTACAAATTAATTTGTGCAACGGATAAAAAGCGTTGCACATCAATGCAATGGCCGTTTTACCAACATTTATTTCCGTTGCACAAATTATGCGCAGCGTTTATAAACGCCAAAAATGGTTGTTTTGGTGTAGTGGTACCACTGGCCTCATGAAGGAAGAGAGTAAAGGGTGAAATAATGGAGGAGGTGGTAGCGCATGGTGTTTATGGGTGAAAACGTTTTCACCATTATTTCCTCATTTATTTGACCGCTTTATTCCTTTTCACGCTTTCTTAATGTGAGGCGTAGTGTACGCGCAAGAAGTTGTGACCGCCAAACCAAAACCCTGGAAAGCATCCCCCAGTTTGTGTTGATATCTCGAGTGTTGGTTGCACCTTGAGTGCAAGTGAAATTCTAGTGGCGTGTGGCATGTGCCATTGGCGCGTTTGGCCATTAGGGATGTGGCCTGGTAAGAAAAGCTACAGTGATGTGTGTTGGCATGTGCCAATGGCATGCGTGGCCAACAGGTTGCGCCCTGGTAGGAAAAGCTACCGGCCCGATGCGTGTTGGCATGTGCCAATGGCATGCGTGGCCAACTTAGGTTGCGCCCTGGTAGAAAAGGCTACCTGGCGAGCGTGTTGGCATGTGCCAATGGCATGCGTGGCTAATTTGGGCGCGCCACAGTAGAAAAAGCTACAAGCGGCGTGTTAGCATGTGCCAATGGCATGCGTGGCCAATTTGGGTCGCGTCTTGGTAGAAAAAGCTACCAACAGCGTGTTGGCATGTGTAGCCAACTTGGGTCGCATACAGTAGAAAAAGCTACCAGCGGCGTGTTGGCATGTGCCAATGGCATGCGTGGCCAATTTGGATCGCGCCTTGGTAGAAAAAGCTACCAGCGAGCGTGTTGGCATGTGCCAATGGCATACGTGGCCAATTTGGAGTCGCGCCTGGTAAAAAAGCTACCCGGCGGCGTGTTGGCATGTGCCAATAGCATGCGTGGCCAATTGGGTCGCGCCCTGGTAGAAAAAGCTACCAGCGAGCGTGTTGGCATGTGCCAATGGCATGCGTGGCCAATTTGGGTCGCGCCCTAGTAGAAAAAGCTACCAGCAAGCGTGTTGGCATGTGCCAATGGCATGCGTGGCCAATTTGGGTCGCGCCACGGTAGAAAAAGCTACCGGTGAGCGTGTTGGCATCTGCCAATGGCATGCGTGGCCAACTTGGAGGTCGCGCCACTGGTAGAAAAAGCTACCAGTGAGCGTGTTGGCATGTGCCAATGGCATGCGTGGCCAATTTGGCCTAGGTTGCATGGTTTGCAAGCCTAGGTGCGAGCTCTACTTTGGCATGGCGCGGCTGGGGCCAAGGTAAGGGTGTTTGGCTTGGCGTGGCGTGACCAACGTAGCTAGGGCCAAGGCAGAGTGTGTTTGGCATGGCGCGGCTAGCTCGGGCTAAGTGTGGCTGGCATGATTTTCCATTGGCACGGAGGTGCGGCTAGCATGGTTGGCATGCTTTGGCGCGTTTGGTATGGGTGGCATGATTTGCCATTGGCATAGAGTGCGGATAGCTTGGGCTAGGTGTGGTGGCATGATTTGCCGTTGGCACGAGGTGCGACTAGCATGGTTGGCATGCTTTGGCGCGTTTGGTATGGTTGGCATGATTTACCATTGGCATAGAGTGCGGTGGCATGATTTTCCATTGGCACGGAGGTGCGGCTAGCATGGTTGGCATGCTTCGGCGCATTTGGTATGGTATGGCATGATTTGCCATTGGCATAGAGGTCGGCTAGCATGGTTGGCATGCCGGTAGCGTTTGGTATGTTGGCATGATTTACCATTGGCATAGAGTGCGGCTAGCTTGGGCTAGGTGTGTTGGCATGATTTGCCATTGGCACGGAGGTGCGACTAGCATGGTTGGCATGCTTGGCGTGTTTGGTATGGCTGGCATGATTTTCCATTGGCATAGAGTGCGGCTAGCATGGTTGGCATGCTTGGTGGCGTTTGGTATGGTGGCATGATTTGCCATTGGCATAGAGGTGCGGCTAGCTTGGGCTAGGTGTGGCTGGCATGATTTTCCATTGGCACGGAGGTGCGCCTAGCATGGTTGGCATGCTTGGTAGCGTTTGGTATGGTGGCATGATTTGCCATTGGCACGGAGGGGAATTAGGGTTTTGTTCGTTGTAACCTAATTTGAAAAAATACCTATTAATTCCGACTACATGCATTAAATGTCCTAATAAATGTGTCTTTGGTGACATTAGGTTATTTGGGGTTTTACGATTTTACCCTTTGTTTAAAAACCACCATCAACATTAAGTCCCTGCAGCTCGGAGCAGGAGCTTTGTTGTGAGTAAGCATAAGATGGTGACAAACTATCAACAACAAAGCTGTAAAGAGAATTGAGGAGGCTCGTCGGCCTTTTTATAAATAGGATTTGGAATCCTTGCCTCGCGATTTTGCGTAAATCGGGAGGTTGCACAATTGGGAAGTTAGCGTCGTGAGAGACGGGGAAGGCTGGCGGCATTGAGAAGTTGTCGTGAGTTGGGAAGGCTGGCGCGCTAGGCTGGTGGGACCGACGCAAGGTGGGGAAGATGTCGTGCTTGCTGGCGTGGCTTAAGGCGGTCATTGGGAAGTTGGCGCAATTGGTGGGACCGGTACAACCAGGCGGCATTGGGAAGTTGAGGCGCAATTGGTGGGGCCAGGGTGCAACTTGGGCGGCATTGGGAAGTTGGGCGTCCTTGTGAGCCTACACGATTTTTGGTAAGGGAAATCCTTCCCTATTTCAGAATCTTCACGCCCATATATATAAAACCCCTTTCTCTCATCTTGCACCTTATTCCTTTCATCCTTTCCTACTAGGGGCAGAGCTACAAAGAAAAACTTGACTTCCGGGTATGTCTTCCAAAGTACTTCCCTTGTTTCCCTTTTCATGTAGGTGCAAACCCTAAGAGTGGGCGTTTTTCTTTATAATCCTTGCAATGATATTGCGCATATAATTTCTTGGCGTGCTTCTTGTACAAAATATTCTATATATGCACCCAAGGAAATCTGCATATATTATTCGAACCCAGTAGGAAAGTGCTCCATATATAATTTTGAACCAGAAGAAGGATCTGCGGTGGCACTTGAGCCCATATAAAATATTGCGTATATAATTTTGAACCACGAGGAAAATCTGCGCGTGCGATTTTGAACCCGTAGAGAATCTTTGTATATGAATCCAGAAAGAAGAATATTGTATATGTGCTTCATATGACTTGAACCCATAGGAAATATTGCATATATGAATTTCGGTCTGAGAGGAAATCACTGCGCGTGCAGTTTTGAACCGTAGAAAAATGCTCCATATATAATTTTGAACCCGAAAGAAGGATCATGAGACGCACTTGAGCCCGTATAAAATCTTGCGTATAATTTGAATTTGAAAGAAGATACTACGTGTGCGGTTTTGAACCCATAAGAATACACCCTCTCCCCTTTTTTTTTTTTTTTTTTTTGTTGGGTGCGATTATCGTCGGGAGATAATTTCGTCTTTCTTCGTGTGCGAGATATCTCGTTACTAAATTGTTTTGAAGAAATCCGACAAGATGTTAGCTGAACAAAATTTCGCCTAATCGAAGGATGTTCATAGTTCCAAACCAAACACGGATGATGAATTCTTTGCTAGACCCTCGCCCTGCTCGGAAGAATCACCGGAGTTTCATGCCAATTTTGTTAACTTAGGTGGTGAAGATGAAAAGAAAACACGTTCGGTTCGCCTAGAGAACACCATACTGATTTGTCTTCATAAAGGGTATACTCTTCTTCCAACATTGATTTCGGGATGTGTCAAAGCCCATTGCGTTATTTTGATAGATGGGTTGAGTTCATGGTGAGTAGGGAGCACATAAATACCAACTTGACTCGGCGCAGTTATTGATCTTGTCGAGCTTGATGAAATCTCCAGTTAGGAAGGATATCCGGGCTTGGTTGCTTTCATCTCCGATGATGGTGTTAGGACACCCACACGATCATATGTAGATGGGGTGAAATAACTTTCTCTTTGGAGAGTGTGGCTCTCTTCTGAATCTTAGTGTGGGGAATCTTAATATCCGATTGTCTGAAGGTGAGGAAAGATGCGGGAAGACCTTGCCGCTAAGTTGGGAGATTACGCTCGGAAAGACTCCTTCGAAGTCGAAGGATTACATTAGGAAAGAGGATGAAAGGTGCTTTTATAGCTGGTGGATATCTCAATGGTTTCGGATGGAGTGGAACCTAAACAGAAGCAGTGATCTTCATGTTTGACATTTTTGGCTCTCTGATTTGTCTAGAGACATTTTTGATGACGGTTACAGCAAGAAGGAAATAAGACCCGAGTTGCTTAGTGATTCTTTGTGAAGTTAGCAAAGGTGAAGTTCTTCCCATTGGCAAGCTATTCCTTGGTTCCACTGTATGTGCATCTGGATCACCTAGTTATGGTTTCATGAAAGTGGATTCATATGTGCACGTTGCTTTCCGCAAGTCGGCTATGGGAGCACTTTGAAGTATGCTCCTAGGCCGTTGCCTTGATCCCCGCGAGTTGGGGCGGCTCCCGGAATTCTTCGATGGGTGAACAAGCGTCCAAGAGTTGGCATGAGCTTGGTTAGTCTTCTCGATAAATCGCATGAAATCAATTTTCTCCCATGGGATCCGGTCCATAGGTCGGTGACTCAAATTGACACCTTTGTTACACTCAGCTCATGTCTTTATCTTGGCTTGACTTGAGTGTTGGTGAAAACTTGTTTGTTCAAAGTTGCATGTCCAGAGCTATATCGTCTTTCTTCACGGGGTCTTTCCAAATAGGCCACAATATTGACCGTCTTTGCTCGTCACATGGGTTTCGATCAAGGGGTGCCTCTTTCTTACATTTGGTGGTTCCTAAGGATTCATTGCATGCCGCCCTCAATGCCGGTGCCCTTGAGTAGGGTATCCGCCTTCCCCTTCTTTAGACGGAAAGAGTAACCGACGACTTTTAGCTATAATGAGTTAGCACGATGAGTTCACTATGAACCCAAGATTTTGTAAATCACGTGGTGGAGAATGTTCGTTGTAAACCTTCCCCGGCGAGTTTGAAAAAAGTATCCAATGTTGAGAGATCCCAGCGAAAAGTTGCACAGTAGTCGGAAAGTCCCAGAGCAAAGGAACATAGAACGAAGAATCGTCTTGTGGGTTTCGGACGGTTTCAAAGATCCTCCGCAGCTCTCGTGTCTTTCGGTTCTTTGATAACCGGGTATGTGTCGCCTCCTTGTTGGTTTGTCTCAAAACACGTGAATTTCTCTTTGAAAACATGTGTCTTGTTTCTTCAGGGGCTCGGTAGTGTTAATGCTTTGCTGCCCTTGCACGTTGCCGGGAGACGGCAATTTCTTGAAGAATTTCGGCGGCTTGAGCCTACTCATAGCGGTGATGAGTCGGATAAAGAAGAAATTTCGACAAGTGAGTGATTCCTCTGGCAGCATTGGTTCTTTTCGGAAGTGGTTCAGGGTGAGTTTCACGCTTCTTTTCTTTTTCTTCCGTTTCTTCTTTTGAAAATGTCTAACTCAAGTTCGCGGGAGGAATCCGGTTCGGAGGACGACCCAGGGTGGAGCCACACGAAAACTTGCCTTTGGTGACCATGCGGTGACTTGGAGATGGAGTTAGCCGATTGCCGGGCACAGATGTGGTTCAAACGGTGGATGATTCTCGATGGTTGCTGCCGTAGACATGGAAGAAGACCCTTTGCGAGTCGTGAGGCCGATTGCGAGGCTCCATTTTGATCCGTACTTGGTTCCCTTATCCAGGTCATGTCTTTGGTTGGCGGTTTCGACGTCTTTAGCTAAGTATGAGGCGTTGTACACTAGAATGCAGGAGAAGTACGGACATATGGCCACAACCAAGAAGGTCACTAGTCGATTTATTTGGTTAAAGCGTGTGGAAGAGGCTTTATCTTCCATCGAGGATATGCGTGAGGTGATTTGGTCACACCGTTTAGAAGACGTTATTCCCATTTGGGAGCACCATCGCGACGTGTGCGTAGAAAAGGAGTTCAACACTTCGTGGTTTGTCGAAGGCCTTGCTTGAGATCCAGAAGTTGAAAGATGCGGCAATGAAAGCCTTTCCGTAGAGGAGATTGCACTGACAGGAGGTAGAACTCGAAAAGCTTTCTAAGATGTTAACTATGAAGAGAGCGGCTCTTGAAGACGCAAAGTTGACTTTCTCAAGAAAAGGACCTCTGTTGAATGATTTTCCTTGATTGTTTCTCTGTTAAACTTTCATTTAGGTTCTTCTTTTTTCTCTTTTTTACGAGACAACATCTTGGATGTCTGGTTCAAAAGTTCGGCCAGGTTTGATAGGCAATTTGGTAGCTTTTGAGGATATTGGATTATTTACTGGGATGAATGGTTTTGATAATATAACTCTGTTTATGTTTTGTGAAAGGAATATTGCTTTTATGAAAGTGTATGCTAGCGATAGGCACAAGACGCAATAGTATGACGGTTTTACTAAGAACCTAAAAATAGATGGTATATCTTGCCCGAGTCTAATTTTACTCACTTCATAGGTTTTTGAGAACACGCCCTCTCTCGAGTAAAAGGCGTCTTTCTTGGTAGCATCACCAGCAAGTCCCAATCATTGGTAGCATCTTCAGCGAGTCCCAGTTTTCTTGTGTAGTTTTTACAAGCTGTAGCTTGGGTTGTCACGGTAGTTGAGTCGGATTAGTCGCCTTCCCCTACCATCTTGAAATGCAGGTCGAAGAACGAGATCGACAGTCGACATTGTGGCCGATAGATCAATCCTCCCATTTGTGGTCGCCAATTGTTTATAAGTGAAAATCGTTTATGCCTTGGATTTCGGTAAATTCGGTAGGTGAGTGAAAGCTGGCTTAAACCCTAAACAAATGTCTTGCACGTGAGCACTTTATAGATTCGAGAGATCAATCTGTATAAGTCAGGCCTAAACCAAGAAATGGCCGTTCTAGACTTGCTTCGGTCTAAAGTGGAGGAGAAGGGTTGATTTGGGAGGGAAGCAAAGAAAGGTGTTGAGGCAGAATAGTGCAGGAGAGTAGTGTCTCGACTTGTATCGAGAAAGTGAAAGCTTAGGAAGCTTGCAAGAGATGAAAGCTTTTTGGATAGCTTGCAAAGTTGCCTTTTAAGTGTTGTATTTTTCTCCTGACCGAGACTTGTTGTCTGGTGGAAATAGGTAAGACCTATTTATACAAGTCGAGATTGCAACGTACCCTGGCCTCATGAAGGAAGAGAGTAAAGGGTGAAATAATGGGGGAGGTGGTAACCACATGGTGTTTATGGGTGAAAACGTTTTCACCATTATTTCCTCATTTATTTGACCGCTTTATTCCTTTTCACACTTTCTTAATGTAGCGTAATGAAACGATGCATGGCTGTGACCGCCAAACCAAAACCTGGAAAGCATCCCAGGTTTGTGTTGATATCTCGAGTGTTGGTTGCACCTTGAGTGCAAGTGGCGCTGCTAGTGGCGCGTGTGGCATGTGCCATTGGCGCGTTTGGCCCGTTAGGGTTTGTGGCCTGGTAAGAAAAGCTACAAGCGATGCGTGTTGGCATGTGCCAATGGCATGCGTGGCCAACTTGGGTTGCGCCTGGTAGGAAAAGCTACCCGGTGCGTGTTGCATGCCCGATGGCATGCGTGGCCAACTTAGGTTGCGCCACAGTAGAAAAGGCTACCCGGTAGGCGTGTTGGCATGTGCCAATGGCATGCGTGGCTAATTTGAGCGCGCCACAGTAGAAAAAGCTACCAGCGAGCGTGTTGGCATGTGCCAATGGCATGCGTGGCCAATTTGGGTCGCGCCTTGGTAGAAAATGCTACCAGCGAGCGTGTTGGCATGTGCCAATGGCATGCGTAGCCAACTTGGGTCGCGCCATGGTAGAAAAAACTACCAACGAGCGTGTTGGCATGTGCCAATGGCATGCGTGGCCAATTTGGGTCGCGCCTTGGTAGAAAAAGCTACCAGCGAGCGTGTTGGCATGTGCCAATGGCATGCGTGGACAATTTGGGTCGCGCCTTGGTAGAAAAGCTACAGTGAGCGTGTTGGCATGTGCCAATGGCATGCGTGGCCAATTTGGGTCGCGCCACAGTAGAAAAAGCTACCGGCGAGCGTGTTGGCATGTGCCAATGGCTTGCGTGGCCAATTTGAGTCGCGCTCTGGTAGAAAAAGCTACCAGCGAGCGTGTTGGCATGTGCCAATGGCATGCGTGTCCAACTTAGGTCGCGCCCAGTAGAAAAAGCTACCGGCCCGAGTGTGTTGGCATGTGCCCGATGGCATGCGTGGACAATTTGGCCTAGGTTGCATGGTTTGCAAGCCTAGGTGCGGGCACTACTTTGGCATGGCGGCTAGGGCCAAGGTAAAGGGAGTTTGGCTTGGCGTGGCGTGGCGGCGTAGCTAGGGCCAAGGCAGAGTGTGTTTGGCATGGCGCGGCTAGCTCCGGGCTAAGTGTGGCTGGCATGATTTGCCATTGGCACGGAGGTGCGGCTAGCATGGTTGGCATGCTTTGGGCGCGTTTGGTATAGGCTGGCATGATTTGCCATTGGCATAGAGGTGCGGCTAGCTTGGGCTAGGTGTGGTGGCATGATTTGCCGTTGGCACGGAGGTGCGGCTAGCATGGTTGGCATGCTTTGGCTGGCGTTTGGTATGGTTGGCATGATTTGCCATTGGCATAGAGTGCGTCTAGCTTGGGCTAGGTGTGGTGGCATGATTTGCCATTGGCTGGAGTGCGGCTAGCATGGTTGGCAGCATGCCTGCTGCGCATTTGGTATGGGCTGGCATGATTTGCCATTGGCATAGAGGTGCGGCTAGCATGGTTGGCATGCTTGGCCCGGCGTTTGGTATGGCTGGCATGATTTGCCATTGGCATAGAGTGCGGCTAGCTTGGGCTAGGTGTGGCTGGCATGATTTACCATTGGCACGGAGGTGCGGCTAGCATGGTTGGCATGCTTGGCGCGTTTGGTGTGGATGACATGATTTGCCATTGGCACAGAGGTGCGGCTAGCATGGTTGGCATGCTTGGCGCGTTTGGTATGGTAGCATGATTTGCCATTGGCATAGAGGTGCGGCTAGCTTGGGCTAAGTGTGGCTGGCATGATTTGCCATTGGCACGGAGGTGCGGCTAGCATGGTTGGCATGCTTGGCTTGGCGTTTGGTATAGGTGGCATGATTTTCCATTGTACGGAGGGGAATTAGGGTTTTGTTCGTTGTAACCCTAATTTGAAAAAATACCCCTATTAATTACTGACTACATGCATTAAATGTCCTAATAAATGTGTCACTGGTGACATTAGGTTATTTGGGGTTTTACGATTTTACCCTTTGTTTAAAAACCACCATCAACACTAGGCAAAAATATTAGAATCACTTTAAACGTAGATTAGATTAAATCATATAAAAATTGGAGATTGGTGGAATCCTGAGTCTCAATGCTTTTAAAATCTTGATACAACCTTCTTTGAGTTTTCTAGTTTTATTTGAATCTAAAAATCATCCTTTACAAGTCTGAGAAACGAACCTTAATTTGTTACCACTTTCTTCAACATCATGGCTCAGGGAAAGGCTATACCGCCACCGGAACCTGGTCATGGAGATTTGGGGTCAATAAAGCCCATCCAGGGGAACCGCCTTGGATTTTTCAGCCTAAGCTATGACTTAGGTTGGACGACTAAGGTCTCTCCTAAGGAGTGCTGAATTTGATCAAGGTCTTGAGGTACACGGTTGAGCCAAGAGTGCAGGGGCGTATGGAGCATACACAGCCATTCTTGGCAAGTCTTGACTATGATGCACTCGGTCAGAAGAAAACCCCTTAGGGCGGTCTTGTAACCATGAGCCATATCGGCGAAAGGATAAGAGACAAGCGATGGCTCTTGGTTGTTGTTAAGACCAGGATGGGAGGAGCCAACCTTGTATGGTAGAGGTACGCCTCCTTGAAGGGGCAACCGGGGGATGATAAGGACGGCACCCTCCATTAGGGAGTGATAAGTGTCTAAGGCATAAATGTCATGAGGCTTTTACTCACGAGAGTATTAAGGCTTGTCATATTTGTGCAATGATCTGAGGGCAATAATACTACAAAAGATAAGACGAGATCAATGGGCG
>JAJJWW010015091.1:33874-88256 GCA_023531295.1 Papaver armeniacum
TAGTCCGGTAACTAGCAGCAAGTCTTTGAAGTTTGAGCATCCAAATTTGTGTCGGCAAGGCCGACTCAGCTCAGTGGTAAAACTTTTAAAACCCTGGTCAAAGAATTGGTCAAACATGCTATGTCAGTCAAACGGTAGTGTTTTGGCGGAAGGGGTATCAGTGGCTTCAATCCTACCGCTACTACAACTGTTTAATGATCTGCATTTCTTTTACCACCGGCACAGGTAAAGGGGACGTGCAAACTAGCTATGAAATGGCAAGCATATGTTTTTATCTATGAAAGGTGTAGAACTTGACGAATTACATCTCATATTTTTAATTACTTCCTCCATTTCACTTTAGATGATGTTTTGGAGTTTTTACGCAGATTAAGAAATGGAGAGAGATGAAAATTTTCCATCTATGCCCTTAAGAAAAGTCTTCAGACATTAATTGTTATTAGGGCACTTAAAAATAAACTTATAGTTCCAAGACAAAATGTTAGGGTGTTACTGGAATTTTTTTGGAAAAATATGAAAACCTTCAAGTATTGTGGAACAAAAAAATAAGCCTAAAACATCATCTAAAATGGAACGGAGGGAGTATACCCGGGTATCATAATTTCATAAGCATTTTGTTAGCGAATCATCAATTGATCAACTATTTTTCGGGAGTGATAGTTAGTCCATGGAAAAGAAGGAAAGTGAAAAATACAAAAAAAGAAATAATCAAAAAAAACCTAGCTATTATAGAACGCGAAATTGGGGGATATTGATTACTTCTCCCAACCCATGGTGTATGTTAAGGGGTGATTTTTGGGTATGAAAATACTAAAATACCCTTTGGTTAATTAAAAACATTATGAAAAGACCATTAAAATCTAAGCCCTCACGAGACTATAACTCGTCCACTTGGGCCACCAAGTGGTTTAAAGGCTTGATGCACGTGCTAAATGCACATTCGTTGTTAAGTGACAAGAGTTACGTTGAAATAAATTATAGTTCCGGCTTAGTATGTAAACATATTTCAATTGCCTAATGGTTCCAGCGTGTATTGTAGTATATTAATCTATATAGGTATTAAGTACAAGCATGTAGGTTAAGCTTATAGCAATGCCGGATCGTTCAAAATTCGGTACTTTACGCCTATTTTTTAAACCATAAACCTAGCTTTATAGGGCCGGCGTTGATTGTAGGTCACCGACAATGCCGGCACTAAATAGCCGTTGTGCAATCATCTATATAATGCAATGGATTCACCCATTGCACTTGATACCTCAATGGCAAATCCATCGGAACTACCGATTTCATCATTGCCATGGAAAAAAGACAAACTTAGGAAAAACAAACTATCCACTCCGATGGGAAATCAATTATCATCCACCACCAACTCAAATCCATCAACAAAAACCGATTTCATCATTGCCATGGAAAAGAAAACTCAAGAAGAACAAACTATCCACTCCGTTGGGAAATCAATTATCAACCACCAACTCGGTTTCCCTTATACTAGAAAAACTAAAAAGGAAGGAGAAACCACCAAGTCAATTGCCGAAATGGAAGAAGAGATACTTAAGAGGAAAAGAGAAGAAGAAGGAAGCAAAGCTTGAACATTATCGCAAAGAATCTAAAGAAATCCTTAAAACGTCAAAAACAATCTAAGATAGAAGCGGATGTCGAGGAAGAGACCGAGTGGATTAAAAATTACTACATAGTATCGGATTTCGGGAAGATCACCGCCCTTGAATCTTTTTGGGGTCTTGGGGACTGGTCATTACATGAATAACTACTTGGAAGGAAAGAAATGCAGAATTGATTACAGTGATCTCTATGTACAAAAATCGAACAATTGCACTCATAAAGTTATGTCGCAAATACAACGAGTTTCTTGCAAGATACTGGAGGAATATGTATCAAGCTCGGGACGCATATACCAAGTGGAGAAAAGAGCCTTTTAGGCATTTCGAAGTTGCTTTGCTTATTGAATCTCGTTCCAAGAAATGATGTTAGTTGAAATTGGCTTGAGATAACGTCGTTTTATGTGTGACGTTGTTTATGTTTATTTCCTTAAGAAATGATGTTAGTTGCAATTAGTTTGGGTTAATGTTTTTAAGTTTATTTCCTTAAGATTATGTGGTTAATGTTATTTATTTCATCAATTTTCTTTCCGCTACTGGCATTTACAAATACACCAAATACTACACCGTTTACCTGTGCCGCCGTTGGAATTGTGATCACCAAATACTTATTGTGAATCTGACATTGAATTGTTCCATTTGTCCATGCCTAAGCGTGCGGTGGTTACAACACAAGTTATGTGGCGAGTTACAAACTCATTCATTCCACTTATTTGACAGTTACAAACTATTTTATCCCACTTATTTGTGTTACAAAATCCTTAATATCGGTTATGCGTCGGTTACAAACTCCTTCATTCTATTTAAGTGACTAAGTTATAGAAGGAAATCATTCAATCTCTATTTTTATTCAATCTCCTTTTTGTTTCATCTTTAATATCAAAGACAATGGGTCGTCGCAAACCTCGTGAAAAACCCATACCCAATCCTGAAGAATGCGTTGATGAAGGTGGTAAATCGAAATCAAAAGCACAAGAACTTCTGAAGAGTCTAATGGTGAGGCGAGAATAACAAATTTGCTTAGGTAAGTGATGTATATGTTGAATTGAAGTTTTTTTTTTTTTTACTTTTAGGGTTTATCCATAGTAGAAAACACAAAGTGAAATTATGTTGTTTAGTCTTTCTACTACACTAAAAGTAATTTTAAAATTCCAATTTGAAGCTCATTTGCATGTTTGATTGCAGTAGAATACAATTTGAAAATCATGCCGATTATATGTCTTGAATCCCGATTTTATTGCATGCGTTTTCCGGCATACATATTTAATTGAATAACATGCCGGTTCCCTGTCCCGGCTTTGTATATTTAATCAATACTATGCCGTTTTCATTAGCCTATTTTGTTATAATCTCTGTACTAAAATCCCACAATACCGGCATTTAAAATTTCTATCTAAAAATGCAGGTTCTCAATTAAACATTGTCGATATGTTAACTTACTATGCCGGTTTTTTGTTGCAAAAAAATGTTCATTCTCCTCGTCTAAAATTCAAAGACAAATCGACCTTGTATTTTAAATGATTAGAATGCCGGCACCTGTGCCGGCACATATGTTAAGTTCGATATCTATGCCGGTTGTCATTATATAACTCATTTAGCATATTGGAATATAGGTCTAAAGCAACAGAAAAGAACAAAGGAAAAGGCAAAGTTGTTTTAGAAGCAAAACGTAAGTCTTCTCGATGTAGCCGTCCTGATCCTGGCTCTCTGCTAAGGTCTGGTCGGGATCAACCTATAAGCTACCCAACCGGCGGTGATGATGATGATGAGTGGGAAACATATCCTCGTGCCGAACGAGCGGTGGCTCATCCTCACAAGCGGTGGCTTAGGAGACTGATGTCGGAGTTGAAGCCCCTAAGGATAATGAAAAGGCACCCCCAGCCCACTTTCCTGATAAGTATGACATGATTCCAGACCGCGATGATGGCAAACATTGGGGTGAACTGATAAACCCGCAACTCTTATTTGCCTACAAACACTCTTGGGCTCGTTGGATCTATCAAACTTATGTAAGACATTTGCATCTTGTTATTATATTATTTATCTGTGATCAAGTGAATTTAATTTACTTTGGTTTGTTTTATAGGACCACAAGAACGCCTTCCGTGTTAGCCGCCATCAACAATCGGATTGGAAATTTGTCAAAGTTCTTTAAGAAAAAGAACAAGAAAGGAGAGGCTGACCCAGAAAGAAATGGAGAACGTCGAGCAAAGGATGGACAAAATTGAAGATCCGAAGGCAAAAGACATGTGGGGCGAAAGGAAGAAGAGGGTACACAAGAAGCCAAGAACCGAGTGATCGTGTGTTTATTCTATAGTATTAGTTTGGTATGTTTGTCTGTGAGTCTTAAACAATGTGTTTGTTTGTGTGTCTTGCTAAAATCTTTGATTGACTTGGTTTATGTTTGATTTGTTTTCGGATTGGAACGACATAACTTTGGAGTTTTTTCTTGTATACAATCTAATATTTTTATTATATTTATTATTTTGATAAACTTGTGTCAAATTACCTCTTTTACAGAGTTTGAATGTGCCCAGATCACTTAAATTTCTAAGTTTTTCTTCATTACCGGCATTCTCTAAAACAAGAATAACAATGCTCGGTTCTCTAAATGGCAATTTCAGGCATTTAATCGTGTTTGGATACTATCTTGGGTTTTCAGTAATCTCCATGAAAAATATGATTTTGACATTAAACCTAAGACAAGAATGATGTTAATTTCAATGCAAGGAAATGTCACCGATTTATCTAGAAGATTTTCTCCATTTCCGGCATGGGTTTAAACGAAAGTCTACAGCCGTAAAACAAGTTCCGAATTGTTAATATAAAACACAACTATGTTTTGCATGGGCATCAAAATATGATTTAATGTTTACAATTCAGACTTAAAAAAAACAAAACGTTGCATACTCCGAACCACATAAATCCAAATTACTCATCGTCGCCTCCACACGTAATGGGTTGCATCTTCTCTCCTCTTGGAGCGTTTTTTTATAAGGCCAACGCATCCCAAAATTGGTGATTCTCTCATACGATGCCATCCATCCCTTCCGATATTGGGATCCAGACCCTTGTTTTTAATCATCCCATTGAGATAGGTGGCAATGGACAATTTTTTTCGGTTTTAGAATAACGAAATGATTACCGTTCACGAACGCCTAAACAACTCTTCTCTTCTTAAGGGATCCTTCGCATTTTTGCCACTTTGGGGTAAATGTTACTTCTAGGTGGGGTAAAATAATTAACAACACATCTAAATGTATCCGCCACTAGATGCCCACGGCGGCATTCTCATCTAATATTCATATGGAAGAAAGTTCATCTCGTTGTTCGGGCCCCAATACTTGAGCATGCATATCATCAAACCCCTCGCGTACACCAACCAATTGCTCATAAAATCTCCTCTTGTTCACAAGTTGTTTGGCCATCCTCATATTGGCATGGTGTCATACCTCTACTAACCGCCGTGTCAAAGATTCCTAATTGTTCAATCACAACATGATAGCCACAATTTCCATCTCTGTCAACATCATCCGTATATAAAATATACTCGCGAATAACCTCAGGAAGTTGGTCTATGTAAGACTGTATCTTGGTATGATAACTTCTAATTGTCCTACTTTCGGGATCCTTATACATCTTCATATTACCCTTTTGTAACAATAATATATCCAAACCATCATCTGCAATCTCTACACTTGCGATGTCTTCGATATGTTGATGAGTGCCAAATAGTGCATATTTATACACCTTTTTATTGGCTTTTTACTCATCTTTTGCGCTTAGAAATCAGATATTATCCCAGATTCTGTGTTTTCTTTGTTTTCAAGAATAAATATTTGTATTAATTAATTTTGTGTTTTTAGGTAATAAATAAAGCTCGGAGAATTTGAGAAGCCAAAAGAGCGAAGAAGTGGAGTCGAGCATCTATGGAGCAGAAAGCCGAAGCCCGCGCGCGCAACAGTTGCAACCCAACAAGGAAGACATGGGCTAGAGATACCCACGACCCGGATCCGAATCCGCTCATCCCGAGACGTTGAGATCTCGCCCGGATGCATCATACGGTCGCTCCTTCGCTCACATCTACTTCTCGATGCTCCGCTCAACACCAAATCTACCCAATACTCCCTGAGCCGTTCAGATCGCACCAGCTTCATCCTACGCTCGCTGAGGCCTTCTCATCAACTATTGCTGTCCCTGCCTCACATCAAAACCTCCTAACCCTATACCCCCACTCGAGTTAGCCTCATTTTCTCTTCTCTCTCTCATCATCTCCCCATACCTCTGCAACCTTACCTTCTCCCTTTCCCTGCAAAACGCGCCATTCAAAACTTGGTAGGCCCGAGAAAAGGGTTTAGATTTATGTGCCTACATGTTATACCGCAAGTGCACGGCGCGTCTATCGGAGACGCGGCAAGTACGGGGTCGATCCCACAAGGACTTGTGGTGCTCTAAGGTTGATCAAGGGCTATGCTAAACTGAGTTTCCATGAAATGTAACACAAATTTGGTATGTTGTCGATGCGGCGAGGTTGAGTGAAGTGACTCTAAACTAAGGTATAAAACAGTGATAGTGGGTTTACCGGGGTCTGCAATTCCACCACTAACTCCTATTGTGAGTTTAACTAAGTTAAAATTTCTTGTCCTGTGATTTGATAAGGGCGTGGTGTCAATTCCACCACCTATCTAAGGTGTTTCTCCATGTAATGCTTCAAATAACATACTAAGGTACTAACCTAGAGTACTAATTGTCTAATTAAGCACAATTAGTCAAAAGAATTAGCAATTATGATTAGAGTATGAGTCTGAAGCAATCTCAAAACAGTTGTAACCTAACTACAATGGATACAAGGCATCCATTGTGAGAGAAAAGTTTTGGATACTTATAATTGAAGACATCTAATATAATTAAGCACTCAAGAACAAGTTCAACCGTGAGTTTAGCACAACATGAATTAGGGGTTTCATTGAAACCCTAGCAAGCTAAATTAAAATGACAAAATGAAATTAAATCTACAAGGATGCTGCAAGCTAATCCCAGGCATACCTCTAACAACACCATTCATCTCTATTTATACATGCATGATTCAACAAACCAAACCCTAAATTACTTTTAAAAGTAAATTAAATGCAACCCATACTCAATTGCTTCTCCTCTTTCTGTCACTTCGGACGAGCTCCATGTGGGGTTGTTGGTTGAATGCCCTAGTTCTAGTTATCTCCGATTTAGTTTCTAGGGTTGGTAGAAACTACAAAAGAGATATCTAGACCTAAGGAGTGGGAGTAGGGGTGGCTGCTCGATGGAGTTGGTGATGGAGGTGGCGGAATCAGGCATGGGTGGAGATGGAGGTGGTGTCTGGGAGTTTGGTCGGGGAGATGGGTTTGCAGGCTCTGCCTCTCTGTCCGGGGTGAGGGAGAAGAAATGAGTTTAGGGTTAGGATTTGGGGTTTATATAGGGGCTATGCTGTGAAGTGGTTACATCAAAGCTCGATGAGGAAGGCGCAGCGAGCGTAGGATGCATAGGATGGAAGATCGCACGGCTCAGGGTGGTATGCGGTTTTGGATCGCAACGGCGCCAAAAACTTGGTAGGCCTCGGAATGTGTATAAAATTTAAGCCTACTTGTAATACCGCAAGTGCACGGCGTCTATCGGAGACGCGACAAATGCAGATTCGATCCACGAGACATGGGTGTCTTATGTTTGATCTAAGGCTATTCAATCAATTCAAGTGGTGACAAAGTAAGACAGATGTTTGTTTGTGCCGAATACTGGCTGAGATGTAATGGTGTTGTTAGAGGTATGCACAGGATTGCTTGAGCATCCTTGTAGATTTAATTTCGTTATTTGTCATTTTTAATTTAGCTTGCTAGGGTTTCAGTGAAACCCTAATTCATGTTGTGCTAAACTCTCGTTGAACTGTTCTTGAGTGCTTAATTATATTAGATGTCTTCAATTATAAGTATCCAAAACTTTTCTCTCACAATGGATGCCTTGTATCCATTGTAGTTAGGTTAGCGATTTTGAGATTCTTGCAGCTCATACTCTAATCATAATTGCTAATTCTTTTGACTAATTGTGCTTAATTAGACAATTAGTACTCTAGGTTAGTACCTTAGGCTTTATTGAAGCATTACATGGAGAAACACCTTAGATAGGTGGTGGAATTGACACTTTATGGGTCATAGGACAAGAAGTTTAACTTAGTTAAACTCACAATAGGGAGTTAGTGGTGGAATTGAGACCCTGGTAAACCACTATCACTGTTTTATACCTTAGTTTAGAGTCACTTCACTCAACCTCGCCGCATCGACAACATACCAAATTTGTGTTACATTTCATGGAAACTCAGTTTAGCATAGCCCTTGATCAACCTTAGAGCACCACAAGTCCTTGTGGGATCGACTCATTAGCTTTGCCGCGTCCGATAGACGTGCACTTACTACGGTATAACATGTAGGCACATAAATCTAAACCCTTTCTCGAGGCCTACCAAGTTTTTGGCGCCGCTGCTGAGGACTTGGCGCGTGCCTCGTTGTTCATTGGCCCTGACTTCATTGAGTTTCATCTCACCTTGTACATACTCACTTTATAGTTTTGCTTTTAGCCCCGTATTTTTGTAATTTAGTTAAAGTTTTTCTAATTTTTCATTTACTCTTCTCTCTTTACTTGCATTTTCATTGCATATTCCTTACATCTTCATTGCCTTATATGTTGCATCTTCATTATAGCTAACTGTTGGCATCTTTATTGCTTTAGGTGTAGCTTCATCTGTCATAACTTAGCCGCAATATTCAAGCAGCTCGTAACTTGTAGCTCACTGGAGCTTTGTCATTAGTTTGCAAGAAATCAAGCGACCTTGCATCTAGTGTCACTTGTAATTTTTCCCCCGTGTCAGTCCAAGATACTCTTAGTGGTATATGCTAGTGTTCATTTGCCGTAATCGGTTGCATATTCAGACATAGCAATTTTGCTATAACTACCACACTCCTGAAACTAAAATTCTCTCTTGAGCTTGCAGTGCTGTAAGGTGAGCCAACCCAAGGAAACCAAAGGAAAAGCCCAGAGCTTGCTGTGCCTCGGCCGGGTTGCTAAAACTTCTTTGTCTTTGTACAACTCTAAGCAAGGAAGGATAAAGGCACAGGACAGTGTGGAATTGGTATCATCCTCTAACTATGCTCATGGATTGATGAATGTATGGGCGACAATCCATGAAATGCATGCTAAACATATTTGCTAGGCGATAGCTATGTCTTTGAGCATGACACATGTAACCCATGTTAGGCTAGCATCTACACCTGAGTTGTATGAATATAAACAAATTGTATGAGCTTGACCCGAGGTAATCATTCACATGAGTTGTATGAGTTTGTTTGCGCACTGTGTGCCTTGTGTGAGACATCTGTCACCCTAATGTGACCTGTTGAGCCTGGTGATAGAATTTGTGAATTTGTGTAACTTGTTGAGCCAACCTGAGCATGACCTGTGAACCATGTTAGGCTAGCATCTATGAATCTGTGACCTTGCATGCTAGACCTGTTGAGCCAGTTACCTTGCGTGCTAAACCTGCAATCTGTGGTGCCTAAAATTGTGAGCATTGAAGTCATATTTATGACCCTGCTGCTGCTCAACCCTGAACTGCAAGTTCTGTGCATACATCTGTGAACTATAATGAGCATTATTCTTGGCACATCATGACCGCCCGATAAGTTAGTCTACCACTGTATTGCCCTGTGTTCACCACCTTGCTAGCCCCAAGGCGCAAGTGTTGGGTCACAACTGGAAAGCCAAGTTAGTGAGCATAACTTTTGCATACACCGAGCAATCCACCTGCGTCGGTGAGTGACTCGATGATTTGTGAATTGGACACATGTTAGCTTGAATATGATGTATCTGTGTTTGAATTGTATGGGTGTATGCATGAGTCTGCCATCACATCTTTGAGCTTTGTGTCAAAAGCGACACTGTGCATCTTGAATTAGTTGCTAAGCATCTATTAATGTGCATTTGTGAATCTGTGCTCATCTACTATCAGCCCTGCAGTGTGATTTTGAGCCATTATGCCCTGTGCTTATATGAAACTGAAACTAGCTTTTGTGAATGAGCTGTGAGTTTCTGTGTGCACAAGCCTTGTTATGGTGGCCCGAAAGTTAGATTCGCCCTGTCACATCTGTATGCTTCTTTGAGAGTTGGAATCCTTGTATCTCTTTTGTGACTTTGACTTGTGTATGACCCTGTGATATCAGCTGAACTTTGTATTGCCCTGAGCATACCACAACTTCTTGTGTGAGTTTGTACTTGTGTGTTCTGTTGATAACACATGTGATACCCCCCCGCAACCTCTTGAAAACCCCGAGCTTGACCTGGAAGTATTGAGCTCCAGCCCCTGGCCTGTGAGTTTAACCTCAAACTTCATTGTCAACGATCGATTATTCGCTGTTTGCTTGCATCACAGTCGATCTCCGAACTTTTGAGAAGCTTCATACATGACTTGCATAGTCTAGATACCATGCCACATAAGACCCCGCTCTCCGCACATTGCTGTTTGCACGATTAAACACAACTTTTTGTGTGCATGTGCACACTTCGTGTATTTTTACCATCTCAGCCCGAGCTCCGGCTCCTTGGTTTGTTCACCTTTTGAATCTGTGGTGTAGTCTTAACATAAACCTGACCCAAGTTGTGACTTACCTGTCTTGTAATTATCTATGTGCTTTGTGGTATTTTGTGCCTCCTGCGTTGATTTCAATAAGCTAGGCTGACTTGCAATGAAGATAATACAATTATGGTTTTGCCCGTCTGACTGATTGAATGTTATGACAGGTGAAAAATAAATGAAATACAAATATTGCAAATAAATGGGTCTTGGGATTATCAATTTCACCACTAACTCATGTTATGTGTCAACTAATTGGAAGCTTCTTGTTCTATGGCGAGACAAGGGTAGTTTGTCAATTCCACCACTTATCTTAGGAGTTTCTCTAGTGATACTTCAATGTTCAGGCCCTACGGAACTAACCCGTAGCACTTTGAGTTTGTCTAATTAAGCACAACTTGATCAAGGGAAATTAGCATCCAATTCTAAGGCTTGGTACCAATACCACAACACAAGTTGTAGTCTAACTACAATGGATCTATAATTTAAAGTATCCATTGTGAGAGTAAAGTTTTGGGTATTAGAATTGAAGTTATCTACGATACATTAAGCACTCAAGAAAACTTGTGAGTTTAAACACAACATTGAATTAGGGTTTCATTGAAAAACTAACTAAATTAAAACATGATATGAACAATTAAACTACAAATTAAACAAATTAAATCCTAATTGGGTTGGCTAGCCTGAGGCATGCCTTCTATCAACCCCCTTCAACACTATTTATACACATGCACAACAAACCTAAAACCCTAATTCTCAAAAATCGAAATCAAAATTAAAATAAGCTGCCAACCACTCTCACCATACTCGATTCGCCTCTCCTCTTGTCGTGCGGCTTGAGAACACCATCTTGATTTTCCTTTGATTTATCAATGAAACCCTAACCTAACTGTCTATTTCTCTCTCTTAGCTCCTAGGAAAAAGCTACGAAAAGAACTAGAAAGCGCTTAGGTAAGGTGGTGCGACTGTTGGGTTGTCGGGGAGATGATGGAGTTGGTGGCGAAGGAGGCTCACAGTGGTGGTATGGGTGAAGAAGGTGGAGAGCGAGCTCGCTTTCTGTGATGGAGACTGGTAGAGGAAGAAAGAGAAAGAAGAAGAAAGGAATGGGGTTGCTCGATAGGGGGTATAGGTGTATGGGTCGCTTCGTTGTGAGGCGGGGACAGCAAAGTTGATGAGAAGGCCTCGACGAGCGTAGGATGTAGCGACTATGATCCGAACGGCCGTGGGAAGGCTCGAGTAAAGCGGTGTTGGCGGGAGCATCAATCGTTGATGTGCTAGGCGGAGCGACCGTTGGATGTAGGCGAGGAGATCTCAATGGCTCGAGTGAGCGGGCTCGAATCGGGTCATGGGTAGCTCTAGCCAAGTCTTGAGTGAGCGAGCTCTGCTCCTCCACCTTCTTCACCCATACCACCAAGGAAGAAAGAGAGAAAGAAGAAGAAAGGAATGGGGTTGCTCGATAGGGGTATAGGTGTATGGGTGGCTTCGTTGTGAGCGGGGACGGCAAAAGTTGATGAGAAGGCCTCGGCCAGGCGTAGGATGTAGCAAATTATGATGCGAACGGGCTGAGGAAGGCTCGGAGTAAACTGGTGTTGACCCGAGGGCATCAATCGTTGATGTGCTAGGCGGAGCGACCGTTGGATGTAGGCGAGGAGATCTCAATGGCTCGAGTGGCGGGCTCGAATCCGGGTCATGGGTAGCTCTAGCCCAAGTCTTCCTTGTTGGGTTACAACCGATTTGCGCGCGGAGCTTTGGCTATCTCTGCTCCATAGATGTTTGACTCAATTATTCGCTCTTTAGCTCCTCAGTTTCTCGGACTTTATTTATTACCTAAAAACACAAAATTAATTAATACAAATATTTATTCTTGAAAACAAAGAAAACAGAAACTGGGATAATATCGATTCTAAGCGCAAAGATGAGTAAAAGCCAATAAAAAGGTGTATAAATATGCACTATTTGGCACTCATCATATGTGATGGGGAGTCAGGTACTTCCTTGGCATACCCCTTCCCCTTCGAACTAAAACTACGTCAACTTTGCTATCACTTTGGTTTGTCACCACCTTTGCCTCGTCACCTTCTTGTTCTTTGTCACTTGATGATGATACCTTTGGCGGCCTACCCCTTTTCCTTGGAACCTCCGTTAGATCGACTATGGGTATGGCTTAGGAATGCTCACCTTGTTGTTCTTTGTCAATTGATGATGATACCTTTGGCGGCCTACCCCTTTTCCTTGGAACCTCCGCTAGATCGACTATGGGTATGGCTTCGGAATGCTCACCTTGTTGTTCTTTGTCCCTTGATGATGATACCTTTGGTGGCCTACCCCCTTTCCTTGGAACCTCCGCTAGATCGACTATGGGTATGGCTTCGGAATGCTCACCTTGTTGTTCTTTGACACTTGTTGTTGATACCTTTGGCGGCCTACTCCTCTTCTTTGGAACCTCAGACGAGTTGGCTTTTGGTGTGGATACGGATTCCTTCGTTTGTTGTTGACTTAGCGGTTCCTTCCTTGGCCTACCACTTTTGTTTGGAACCTGCGCTTCTGTTGATGGTGGTTTTTAAACAAAGGGTAAAATCGTAAAACCCCATGACCTAGTGTTACCCGCAACACATTAACTAAGAGCATTTAACTCAGGTGTAAATAATTAATAGGGGTATTTTTTCAAAATACCAGATTAGGGTTTTCGACACATAACCCTAATTCCCAAACCAAGCCGCACACTGCGCACCATGGCAGCGACGCCAAAACCAAACTACAGCACACTGCGCACCATGGCAACAATGCCAAACCAAGCCGCACACTGCGCACCATGGCAACAATGCCAAACCAAGCCGCATACTGCGCACCATGGCAACAATGCCAAACCAAGCCGCACGACATCGCGACCATGGCAACAATGCTAAAACCAAGCCTCACACTGCGCCATGGCAACAATGCCAAATCAAGCCGCTGCGCGCACCATGGCAACAATGCCAAACTAAGCCGCGCAACTAGCACCATGGCAACAATGCCAAACCAAAGCCGCATTAATCGCGCACCATGGCAACAACGCCAAAACCAAGCCGCACACTGCTATGCACCATGGCAATGACGTCAAAACCAAACTACATATCGCACTCATTGGCAACCATGCCAAACTAAGCCGCTATGCCATTGGCACATGCCAAATATAGCGCCCTAGGCTTGCAAAACGTGCAACTAGGTCAACATGGCCGTGCGTGCCATTGGCACATGCCAACACGCACCACAAAGCCATATTTCCAAGCCGCTATGCCATTGGCACATGCCAAATATAGCGCCTAGGCTTGCAAAACGTGCAACTAGGTCAACATGGCCGTCATACGTGCCATTGGCACATGCCAACACGTACCACAAGCCATATTTCCAAGCCGCTATGCCATTGGCACATGCCAACATGCTCATTGGTAGCTTTTCCTACCAAGGCCACGGCCCAATTTGACCCACGCATGCCATTGGCACATGCTCATTTGGTAGCTTTTTCTTACCAAGGCCACGGCCCTAACGGCCACGCATGCCATTGGCACATGCCAACATGCTCATTGGTAGCTTTTCCTACCAAGGCCACGGCCCCTAACGGTCACGCACGCCATTGGCACATGCCAACACGCTCGTAGTAGCCTTCATCACCTAGACGTGGCCCCTGGGCATTTGGTAGCCTAACTTGCAAACCGTGCAACCTAGGCCAATTCGACCGAGACGCGCCACCGGCACATGCCAAAACCCACGCTGGTAGCCTAATTTGCAAACCATGCAACCTACCACCAAGGCATTCCGCACATGCCATTGGCACATGCCACACACGCCACTAGCGACTCTGGCATTGCCACTTACACTCAACGTACAACCTACCACCAAGGCATTCCGCACATGCCAATGGCACATGCCACACGCGCCACTAGCAGCGCCACTTGCACTCAAGGTGCAACCAACACTCGAGATATCAACACAACCGGGGATGCTTTCCGGGGTTTTGGTTTGGCGGTCACAGCTTGCGGCGTACACTATGCTCACATTAAGAAAGCGTGAAAAGGAATAAAGCGGTCAAATAAATGAGGAAATAATGGTGAAAACGTTTTCACCCATTAACACCATGCGGTTACCACCTCCTCCCATTATTTCACCCTTTACTCTCTTCCTTCATGAGACCAGGGTACGTTTCAATCTCGACTTGTATAAATAGGTCTTACTCATTTCCACCAAAAAACAAGTCTCGGTCAGGAGAAAAATACTACACTCTCAGAAAAGGCAACTTTGCAAGCTCTCCAAAAAGCTTTCATCTCTTGCAAGCTTCCGAAGCTTCCACTTTTGATACAAGTCGAGACACTACTCTCCCGAATTATTCCGGTCTCCAACACCTTTCTTTGCTTCCCTCCCCAAATCAACCCTTCTCCTCCACTTTGTGACCAGTAGGAAAAGTCCGGAACAGCCATTTCTTGGTTTAGGCCGGACTTGTGCAGTATTGATCTCTCGAATCTATAAAGTGCTCACGTGCAGCACATTTGTTTAGGGTTTGAATCAGTTTCTCACTCACCTACCGAATTTACCGAAATCGGCAGAAACGATTTTTACCCATAAACAGCTTCCACGAACCTTTGTTCCGAAATCTCACATCTGGTTAGATCTCGTTTCTTACTTGTCGCGAGTTCTCATTTCTTTCAATTGTACCCTTTGTTTTTTCCTTTTTGTTTTAGTTTGTGGTCTACCTATTGGATCTCCCTTTCTTGGCTCTTCGCTTTGTGCGATCCATGGACGAGTAATTAGCCTTAGTTGGCTCAACAAGACTTGTCGGCTTACCGAGGTGCCATGTGAGTAAGCTTCGAATAATTCATTTGCTTCGTTCGTATCCCATGGAGATTGCTCGGGATCTCCCGAAGGGGGAGGGTCGAAAGATAGTTGCTTCCAAAACGGATCAATAACCTCAATAGGTATCACTTCTTCATACTTCACAAGCATATGACGACACGGAAGCCCCAATGAAGACATGTCGGGACAAATACACACATCACCCGGTTTTCCGTAATTTTCTCATATTCCATTTATCTCATCATATGTTTTATTACCCAATGAGATACGTTGAATTCTATTCCTTGGAGCAACTTACCATAACGAAGAAATTGAGTCATCCTTTCCATCGAGCTTTTCTCAAAAGCATCCTTGATCCTATTGATATCTTGCTTATAGTATTGCTCCATTGCCTCGGTGACCGTATCCACATTGCCTTGACCGGATTTGGATGAGATCTTTAAATCTCCCATGAGCGGCCTCAGCTACACTAGTTGCTTCCTCTTGAAGTGTCTATACCGGTTTGTCCATGCACGCACAAATTTTTCCTTGAACTTATCCAACCATTGAGTCAGAGCAATACCGGACGGGCAGACGGATAAACTTCGTTCCAATCGGCAATAAACTTCACCAATCTCTTTTCGTACATAACCTCTGTGAAGATACCAATAAACTTTCTCTCAATCTCTTAGAAATTCCAACCACTTTTTTATGATTTTTCGCATGTTTTTTGTCCACTCGTTCCTTTATCTTGCCTCTCTCATCATCTTCTTCTTCGGGGGATAGTTTGTTCTTTCGAACATCTCCCTCTAGTTGTACCATCATTCTCTTCTTAATATCCGCCTTTGCGGGTTCAAACAAGGCATGGCAAGTTTTTATGATATTTTGACGTATATGATATGTACATAGGAAATTTTTTGCGTCCGGGAAGACGTCGGATATTGCTTTCATTAATGCGTCATCTTTATCGGTTACGATGACCCTCGGAAGTTGATTTTCCCAGAAGAACAATTTCAATTGTCGTAATGCCCAATGATAATTATAGTCTCTCTCGTTTTCCATTAAGCACCAATCCAATGTAAATGTTACCTTGTCCGAGGTTTGCCCCACGATGTTGAACAACGACATATTGTATTTGTTTGTCTTGTAGGTGCAATCCATCAAAAGAACACCACAACATGTATTTGCCAATTGTGAGAGCAGAGGATGCGAAATGAATATTTGAAGGGGCTTCTCGTCCGGCCCTCTTTTAATGATACGCGTGTAGTTGTGATCCCAAACTATCTTCTCAAATTCTTGCATAACGCTCCTCCCTTCCCATTGCACCCTTCTAATAGTTGCTTTTGCGGCATAAATTGTACGTAGAGAAGACACGTTAGTCTCATCCTTTTCCTTGAAGCCTCTGAGAATTTGTCTCGGTTTGATAAGTGCTTTGGTCAATCTCTTTACATCCTCGAACTCGCCGATTTTAGCTTCACAACTAAGGAGTGCACTAGTGGAAAATGGAAGTTAAACCACTTTGTCGGGACGAGAGGTAATATCGGAAAAACGACCGTGTTCATCAACGTAATTTTGAAGTGGTTTTTCCAAAACGACCGTGTGTCTCGCAAACGTTGAATCCTTTAAGAAAACAATCGCTTTTAACAAGTAAATCGATAGCTTGATAGACACAAAGTAGTTTAATTTGATTACATTTACAAAAAAAAGGATTTGATTCGAGGTGAATCTTAAGGCGATTCAACTAAATCAAAACTAGAACCAAATATGAATCTTAAACTAGAACCAAATATATGATAAAACCGAACAAGAACTTTAATTAACATTATATAAAAACTAAAATTATTATACAACTTTAACAAACTAGAACCACTCTAAAATTTGAGAAAAATATGAGAAAACAACAAAACTACCTAAAAACTATCACATAAATTCTTTTGATGCCTTTGATCTCGCTTCTTTTACTAAAGGAAGATGTCGACACCTATGAGTACATCGCAAATGAGACGCTTTATGTAGTACTTTCTTGTGATTAAATTTCACCATTTGCATTCCTTGCATCTACATAGTAAGAAAAAGAACCCATTAGGATAAATATGGCATGATTGTTTCAAACTAAGTCGTGGAATTTAACTCACTTTAGCAGATTTTATCAAGTAAAAACTAATAGGAATTAATTGGAGAAATCGCTACAAAATACACAAACCAACAAGAAAATGCATCAGTAGTGAACACCATTAGAATGAGTATCATGCAATATTAAAGTTGGTTTCCTCTAGCCAAAGACAAACTAGAGGATAATAAAGGCATTCAAATTATTCTCAGTCTTAGGAGCTCCCATGGTGACTGGAAATCAAAATGGTGACTGGAAATCAAAACATAACAAGTCATACTGCATAGTTACTCTAAAGTCACCCAAATAGTCATAATGCATGGAGATTCCTCCGTAACCTAGCATGGAAGGAGACTACAATATATATCCAAGTGACGTGAAAAGATGTTGCGGGTTTAAAGTTTGAACAACTATATAACTACTTGGGGAAATTAGCAAGATACTTTATTGGTTTAAATAGAACATTTCTAGTAGAAGGGTTCTGCAGATAAAGTTTCATTTTTCCAACACAACTGGTAGCTATTTCTAAAAATCATACAGACAACAAGTGAATCAGAATTTTAAGTTCTGATGAGTTAAGATGACAAACTGCAAGGTTCGAAATTTCTTATGCATTTCAAGTTTCAAATACAATACTTTCTCCTCCAGTATAAACACACAAGACAAATCATTTGTACTAAGAAAGTAGTACCAATAAAAACCTTAATAATAAAATAATCCACTTACACATGATTAAAGCTTTTGTTCTAGCGAGAGAAGAGGGGGAAACCATCTCGCAACAAAACAAGTAATGTGTTAGCCAACATAATACATATCTTTTATACTTTAGCAATCTCACTTATACAAGATAATTCCATTTCTCTATCATCCTCGGGATATGTTCAACACATAACAAGGACATGAAGTAAACATCATTTCAATCTCATTAACTGCTAGAAAATAAATCCACTGGTACATACTTGTTATAGCCTTGACATTCCTGAGTTCTTGAGATTTTTTATCACACAACTGAGTTCGGTAACTTAAGTGGTTTTTTCTTCATCTTGAGTTGCGCTTCAAATTCAGTAGGAACTGATCAAGTAAGAAATATTAGTAACAGTACTATGAGTAAAAGGAACAAAATAAATGGTTTGCCGAGGGTTTTACCTGCAAATTCACAAGATAGGTTATTTGACAGGTCGTGTACATAACGTATTCGTTGTATTTATCTCAAATTACATATCCACCCACCCATAGTACTATGAATCTCCGCCTCCGCGCCTCCATCATCTCCAGTACCAGCTCTATATATGCTACTACAAGTGACAACACCACCATCTCATACACCTTCCATATTACAACAAAAGCACCACCACCGCCATCTTAGGTACTATCCCTTTCAACTACAAGTCACCACCAACACCTTCACCAGCACTACAACTACTACAAATCGCCACCAAGACTTGTCACCAGTATTATTACACCACCACCATCACCGGCAATACTACCACCCATATTACTCGTACCAACCTCATAAGTAACAACCATATTCCTAAAAACCACTACCACCACTACCTAGTACTCGCCCCATACTAAAACAAATCACTACCACCACCATATACATTTCCTACTCATTACTATTACAAATCACTGCATTCACCGTATCCAACGCCCGCACAATCCTACATCAAAGAGATCAAAACATAACAGTTATATACCCAAGGACAACTCAAATCTAGGATTGACCTGCAACACATAATAAAAATCATATAAAGAAAATTAAAGAGTAAAACAATTAAAAGTCAATTGTAGTAGGCTAAAGGAATTGAATTAGAACACTTCCCAATGCCTAAAAACGGCCAGCACTTGATAACAAATGTGAGTGACGTTTAAAGTTTAAAGGGAGTAAGGTGTAAAATAGGAATTGCTATTACATTCAAGTTGGACAGTTCTGCATTTAGAAAAACATTTCTACAAAAATTTCTCCAAATGAGATCAACACCAAAACCCTAATAAACTACCTGTTCTCAGAAAAAAAGAGGATGTATACCTTTCTTCCTGAAACATTCCAGAATGGGTGCAAATTGATGGGAAGTTGCACTCAACATGAGGCACTCTTTTTTGAGTAATTCCTTGCGTGTCTTGATGTTAAAACTACCATTGAACACAAAAACTTTAGTATCAGGCAGGTAAGTGCTGAACAACTCAAACTGGTGGCATATATGAGGTTTAGATATAAGCATCAACAAAAAATAATGAAAATCTTCGTTACTAGAATGATCAAAAAGGTTTGCGATATGAAAGTTTCTTATGAATGCAAAGTCAGGTAAGCTAACCGTGTCGTGTGAACACAAAATTAGAATAAAATGTCCAAGAACACGCTCAATTTCTCACTGTCAAGAGGACGAGACAACAGTTATTCCCATCCCGGATTATGCGCACTTGTAAAAAAAAAATTTGCAATGCAAAAACAAGAAAGGGGATTACCTATTCAATGACAACCGCTGAGTTCCCGCAACCCTTTCGATTCAAATTTTCTCTAGGTATAGGCTTGTAAAACCCTTCCAATGTCCCTCGTTTGAGTTTCGATGGTGGACCGTGAGTCGGCATCGTACCCTATCCCCAAAAAAATTCAATTGTTTCAATACTAGATTTATGATAAAAATGTAAAAATCACTAAATCAAATTACAAGCTTACTACTAACAAAAATAAGCTGCACCTAAGATGAACTATAACTCTAGTCTCTTGAACTATAACCACTCTATAACTCTGTTTGGTTTCACTTATGGGATACCTATTTTGGAGGCTTAATGAACCACATGAATGGTGTAGACCACACCTAATGATTCAACAACAAAAATTAGACAACAAAATTGAATCCTACTCAATTTCACTGCGTAATAATAAACTAGTACTTGAGCGATATTATATTGATCAACTCCACTTTTTAGAATATGAACGAATACAGTAGCAGCTTAAAAACTACATGACTAATAACAAATGATAAACCAGGACCAACTTAGATACATCAACATAAACTAGATAGTTAGAGTTAATAAAAGATGCAACAAATTAAAATGGACCAGTGCAGTTCTTCACTCCAAACATTGCAACAGCTTAGGCACAGATTGCTGCAGGTTCCTAGTACCCCAAGCAGAGCTACTTGTAGTTGTTGGTATCTCGAATGTTCAACCCCAATTTAGTAAATAGTAATATTCTCTTATACATATGGCGGCATTCACAACCTTTAATAACTCAGATTAAAACTAGGGTGTGCGTGTAGTTGAACCTATTGATCGAATCACATATTCACTTATAATATCAAAGATTAGTAGATTACACTAATAACAATCAAATTTTCAATTGAACAAAACCTAGTAAAATTAACCTAAAATTAATAAAAGTAGAAAATCCACGTCTTTTTCATGAAAGTATAAGCAGTAAGTTGATAAAAATTTCATCCTTAACCCTACCCATTAGATCACATTAAATCAGTAAAATCACCTTACCTGGGGTTTTCTTCTTTTCCCCTCTTTCTCCCACTGGATGAAACACAAGCAAAGATTTTTTTGTCTTTTACCCGTACTTTTTTCTTCTTTTACTCGTACATTTGGGTTGAACTGGATTTTACCCTGGCTTGGTTCTTGATTCTTACCTTGGCTTGGCTCTAAATTGGATATCTTTTGGTAGTATGTAAACTAATTTTATTTTTTTAGGGGTGGCTTAAGCCAGGGGAAGTCTGTACATGCTTTCGCCCGGTTATTACCGCAAATCAAATAATACACCTCAAAATTTAATTCCACTTATGTGAACTACAATTACAAAGAAAGTAGAATACAACCACCATAGCACCTACTCATCTTCAAGTACCAATATGACTAAATCAAAACTAGCCTACTGAACCAAAATGCTTAAAACTTGATACAAGCAACACAAAGAAACAGCTAATCCAAATAAAACTTTGTTATATAAAAACGTGAAAGAGTAAAAGTAGCGGAAAATTGCCTTTAGATGGATCAAATCCCGAATCGACAATCGCTATCGAAGTCCGGCTTCAATAGAAAATCTTTGAATGCGTAACTTTGTATTTCAACATACCCCCTGCACCATTAAAAAACATTCAAATTAGCCTCAAAACTTTAGAGCTTCAAATTTAACCTCCCTATAAATCCAAAATCATATCAATTTCACTCGCAAGATGGAAACTTTAAAAAATCCAAAATTATTATCAATTTCACAGGAAAATTAGCTTTATAGCAAAATCAATCTCAAAATACCAAAATTACATCAATTTCATTAGAAAAATTTCTCATATCCAGGGTTTTGAAAAACCCCAAAACAAGCTCATTCTCAAAAGACCATTAAAAACCCTAAAAAACCCTAAATCTAAGAATCAGATACAGAAACTAAATAAAACCCATAATGGAAAATCTATCAATTATAGAAAATTATATTTCTTTCTAAGAACAGAGAAATCTTTCTAAGAACCCTAGATTTCTTCTCACAAGATACGTATGAGAGTTTCATTTGTGATGATCTCTTTAAAGAAGAAGAGAAATCAAAACCTAATTCATAACCGACTTATGGTTATGATTGAGAAAAAAAGTCGACTGAAACATAAAGAGTGATTAAGATAAAGAGTGAGAGAGAAGTAAGTAAATGAAAATGAAGAAATGAAAGAAGGCGTCCGAAGGAGCACTGCAGATCGAGATAAAGATAAAGATAAGAGAGAGGATTATAGAACTTACTCTCTCACACAGTTGTTTTTCAACTCTAATTAGAGCTCTGTATTTTTACAAAAATATCCCTAAAGAAACAACGTGTCAAAAACAAGTTTTATTAAACGACCGTGGCTCACAAAGACCTATAGTTCTGACTGCCCAAAAACGGTGGTTTTCGTGAAGACAGAAAGTGGTTAATAATCCAGTTTCCACTAGTGGTGACCAACAAAATCTTTCGGATCCCGGTGGTTGTGACAGCCACACAAAACCTCACAATCCCAACTGTTCATGTCATTAAACGGAATACAAGCTTAAACGAGCAATTATTCTTCCTCGTATGAGTCTTGTATACCCTATTAGTCTTCTTTGGATATACATAATCCTTTCTCTTGTGGCTATTCTTCTACTTGTATTTCCCACTTCTCTCGCAAGCCATCTCAAAACGCCTCTTCGAACCTTCGGTATTCCTCACCAACACACACATGTTCTTAAGAGACGTCTCTTTAGCCCAAGCGATTGCTTCCTTTCGATCCGTTATTCCCTACATAAGAACAATTTCGCATTCATTAGAAGGTTCATTACTAGCAATCCATTAGTAAAGTTCAAGATACTAGGTGAAAAGTATTCTTTGGTCACATACCGAGAGGATTTTATAGTATTCCGACGTATCCCGATAAAGCGGCTTTGCAATTGTTGGATCAATATATGTCACCACCTAAAGATCGAATGAAAATTAGTTCCAAACACAATTACAACACTATGCTGGAAACCATGACCGGCATGCTCGACCATTGTTAGGCATAGTCTAAGTTAACCAAAATGGAAGACCAAATTTGAAACCTATTCCGGCATAAATGTTTCATTAGAAAACAACGCGGAAGCACGAGTCTTATGCATCCTCGTGTCGATTGTCCCAAGTTTGAATTACACAATTAGGCATTAAATATATTTGATATTGAATGCCTAATTTAGCTTTTGGAAAACATTTATTTCTGCCTATTTTTTTGTAGGTGCTGGCATTTAAAAGTTGTGGCCCAACAACACGGTTTTAATGCCGGCATTATCGATATTGATGGTACCACTTGTGGTCACGATTCCGGCGTTGATATTTATTAAGTGTCAATGCGTCAGGTTTTAGGTTTGGGATGGTACTTGCTTCTGTATGTTTTTCATGCGATCGGCATGGTAACCTATCAATGCAACCATGCCGGTTGCATATTCCGAAGTATATTCCTTGGTAGTTAAAAAGGTTAACTGAGTACCGGCATAGTTGATTAGAAGAATGATATGCCAGATCAATATTCAAAATGGGGGATATCGGTCTACCGGCATATTCGTAGTATGAATACCATGCCGGTACCCTTATTACCAGCATGGTCGAAGTTTGCATACCATGCCGGTAACTTGACTATCGGCATGGAATTCATACAACCACCATGCCGGGCACGGAGGTTTTCGAGTTAAAAAAATGGCGGATTTAAAGAAAAAAATTCGATTTTCAACATCCTAGCGAGCTTTACTGTGTGTTGGGGATGCTACTTTGTTGTGCAAGCTTACTTTCTTGTGTTGGTTCTTCAAGAAACAATCCATACTCGTCAAAATCATCATTCAAGGGTGTTGGCTCAACAAAGAGTTGCAATTGAGAGTTGTTGTCGTTAGCTGAAGATTCAAGATATTCTCCTTGTTGTAGTTGAGCTAAAGATTCAGCAACAACAATTCTCTCTTCACAATCATCTTCCATTTTTCCCAAAAAAATTTCTCTCTCAAAATATTTTCCCTCCTTCTACTCTCACCTCACTAACCCAAATTCAAATAAAACACACACTAATCATTTAAAAAAAATCTTATGATTTTACTAATTATTATTAATCACTAATCTTGATTAATGAGGGGTAGATTAGGTATTACGTAAAATACTTAGATAAGGGGTGACCCCGAATTGATATGTGGATCCAGTTTTTGTCCTTTTCTTATATCCCCCAATTCCTTTTTATATCCCCCAATTTCACGTTCCTATTATAGGGGTTCTAAGAAAAATATTTGGGTACATTAATTATATATCTGTCTTTGATACTCTTTTATATATTATTATACAAAAATAACTATACCCTTATCATTTTAAATTTATATTTATTTAAAAATAGCTTATCTTAATACCCTTTTATATATTATTTTTCTGTATTTCAAAATACAATAAATTTCTTTCTCTACCACTTCATCAGCCACCACCACCATTCCACCACCACCACCAGCATTTAACTACCATTCCACCAACACCGATCAACGACTGGTCACCCACTAACACGCCACCACCACCATATATCGGTGGATAGTTTTAAAATATCGTCGTTATAAATATCACTGTTAGATTTGAAAATCTAACTGTTATAAATATCGGCGTCATACAATCTCTATTTTTAAAATTCTACAGTTATCCAACATCTCTCTATGAATTCTATGTAAATATTTTATATTTCATTGTTTTAATCCAATGTATTTTGATGTTATTTTACCGTTATTAACCTAGTAAATTAATATGTTCTAATTAATTAAATTTTAAGTTATAAACTTAGTCAATAAAAACTTAAATAACCACTTCAATAAAAATTTCAGACAATCTTTAACCTTCGGATTTATCTTCATTTGACGTAACTACCATCCAACGTGTTCTTGAGCAGTTTTCCTTAGTTTTGTAACTTTGGTTGTTGACTTTCAAAACTAGAGCCGTTCTTTGCCTTTTAGAGGCAAACTTTCTTGAGTTAACTTCTACAACTTGCACTCTTCTTTCCTTTTTTTTGCAATTTTCCATTTTTTTAAAACTAACAAATATATTATGAACAATATCATTAGGTTTTTGTTTATTATTGTTGTTGAGGTGCTCTCATTATTACTTAAAAGAGCTGCTTCTATGGATATGATAACTGGTTTCAAGCCTACCCAAGATGCTGCTGCTATAAATCATCCGCAGTTTGCAGATGACCTAATAGTTTTTCTAGATGATGATGTAGAGCAGATTAAGATTTTGAAAAATATCTTGATGGCGTTTCATCTGATTTCTGGTCTTAAGATTAATTTCATCAAAAGCGCCATAGTTGCTGTTGGTGACAGTCAGAATGCAGCTGCATGTGCAACTATTTTTGGGTGTCAGTTGGCTTCCTTTCCGATGAACTACTTAGGTATTCCATTAGGGAGTAAGTCCAAAGCAATGGGTGTTTGGATAAAACTCTTCAGAAATTCCAAAAGAGGCTTAGTTCTTGGCAAAGAAGATATTTGTCCAAGGGGGGAGATTAATGCTAATTCGAGTGTGTTGTCAAGCTTGCCGGTTGTTGATGGTGGTTTTTTTAAACAAAGGGTAAAATCGTAAAACCCCAAATAACCTAATGTCACCCGGTGACACATTTATTAGAACATTTAATACATGTAGTCAGTAATTAATAGGGGTATTTTTTTCAAATTAGGGTTACAACGAGCAAAACCCTAATTCACCTCCGTGCCAATGGCAAATCATGCCTGACCACCAAGCTAGCCGCGCCATACCAAGCGCACTCTCTGCCTTGGCCCTAGCTATACTAGTACACCAACGCGCCAAAGCATGCCAACCATGCTAGCCGCACCTCCCGTGCCAATGGCAAATCATGCCGACCACACCTAGCCCAAGCTAGCCAGGGCCATGCCAAACGCACTCTGCCTTGGCCTAGCTATGCTAGTCACACCAAGCAACGCCAAAGCATGCCAACCATGCTAGCCGCACCTCGTGCCAATGGCAAATCATGTGCGACCCACACCTAGCCCAAGCTAGTAGGGCCATGCCAAAAGCACTCTGCCTTGGCCCTAGCTATGCTAGTCACACCAAATGCGCCCAGTATGTCAACCATGGTAGCCGCACCTCCGTGCCAATGGCAAATCATGCCAGCTACACCTAGCCCAAGCTAGCCGCGCCATGCCAAACACACTCTGCCTTGACCCTAAGCTATACTAGTCATACCAACAGCGTCAAAGCATGCCAACCATGCTAGCTGCACCTCCGTGCCCAATGGCAAATCATGCCAGCTACACCTAGCCCAAGCTATCGCGCCATGCCAAACGCGCTCTGCCTTGGCCCCTAGCTATGCTAGTCACACCAAACGCGTCAAAGCATGCCAACCATGCTAGCCGCACCTCTGTGCCAATGGAAAATCATGCCGGCCACACCTAGCCCAAGCTAGCCGCGCCATGCCAAACGCACTCTGCCTTGGCCTAGCTATGCTAGTCACACAAATTAAAGCATGCCAACCATGCTAGCCGCACCTGCAATGCCAATGGCAAATCATGCCGATACACACACCAGCCCAACTAGCCGCGCCATGCCAAACACACTCTTCCTTGGCCCTAGCTCGCTAGTCACACCACGCTAAGCCAAGCACCCTTACCTTGGCCCTAGCCACGCCATGCCAAAATAGCGCCGCGCCGTGCTTACAAATAGTGAAACCTAGGCCAAATTGGCCACACATGCCATTGGCACATGCAAACACGCATCGATAGCTTTCCTTACCAGCCGTGACCCAAATTGGCTACGCATGCCATTGGTACATGCCAACACGCATCGCCTGGTCGCTTTCCTTACCGGCCGTGACCCAAATTGGCCACGCATGCCATTGGCACATGCCAACACGCATCGCGGTAGCTTTCCTTTCCGGCCGTGACCACAATGGCCACGCATGCCATTGGCACATGCCAACCGCATCATTTGGTAACTTTCCTTACCGGCCGTGGTGATGTGATTTTTAAAGTTGTTGTAAAGTGGTAAGAAAGATGTCGTTCCTCTCGGACTTGTAAAGATTTGATTTGAGAAAACTCTAAAACAAAGAAAAATATACACAAGATTGTCACAAAAATCGAGAGATTCTTGAGACTCGGGATTCCACCAATTCTTACATTCATGTGGTTCAACTAATAATTCTAGACATTTATAGCTCAAATTTATTGACTCTAATTCATTGCCAAAAGTAGATTTTGAAAGTAATATTTGTATATCTAAAGCATGAGACATCAAAACACTTGAAAGCATGACCCATCAATTGAAATCACAATCATTCAATAAAAATCATAAGATACGATTAAAAATCAATGCAATAAGTCATAAAAGAATTAATAGAATTACCACACGCATGAAAAATGGTTTCCTCCATCGTCCCGAGTGTTGGGGTTTAGCTCCTCATGTTATTCACGTGCTCAAAATAGGTGTTCATAGCTCAAAAGTGTGAAAAACAAGAAGATAATAACTCGGGCAGTTTGCAACGCTAAAAGGCGTTACAAACAGACTATTCTATTAGAAGAATAAGTTACGCCTCTTAAAGCGATACTAAGGTTCTCGCTCTGTTGAATTTAAGGCTCTACGCGTTGGTCCAATGTTCTTCAATTAGGGTTCTTGAGAACAGCGAGTTTTTGTAGCGTCGTGCAAGCCCTTTCTCTTCTTCTTCCTCTGCTGCGCTTACAACTCCTCTACTTGACCTTTCCTTCTTCCCCAGCGTACCCCCAAGTCTCGACACCCCTCTGTGGTTCTCGGCACTCTATATATATGCACACAGGCCGAAAGTATGGCGAGCAATCCCTGGGATATCTCTCGGTTTCTTTTATCCCAAGTCACGGAGATTATTTCTCTCTTTAGCTTTATTCACGCGTCTGTGGGTTGTCAAAATTATTCCTAGGATAGAAACAAATCCCACGAAGATATTCTAGCCTTACCACCATTCGCAACTTCCACAAATAAACCCGTACACTGTGAAACTCTCCTTCTTTGGATTATCGAGTTATATATGGCTTTTCCTTCGAATCTAAAGCACATACAGAGCATTGGTTCATCCACCGAGGCCCAAACCATACGGTTCATCGTGAGGAGCAATCCAACCAAAACTCCGGATCGAGTCGAACTCTTTCCGGGTCTCACGTAACCAAAACCAATCCAGCAATAATGCTCACTGTATTGCCGAGAATCAATAATCAACCCAATCGAGTTGATCCAAATACCCATAACATCCTTTTTATGCTCCATGACAGTCCAGTCCAACACAATCGTGCCATTGAATCTCTCTATATCTCCCCTTAAATTCGAGCGAGAAAATTATGCGGTGTGGTGTTTGAGTTTCCTTCAAAATCTATAATTTAAACGATGAAGAAAGGTGGTCGCCCCCTATTCACTGATGGGTGTAACTAGAAGTTGGGTGCCCCTTATCCATTTGAGCGGTCCGAATATACAATTGAGATTAAATCAGACACAAAAATGTGTCTATCAAATACCCCCAAACTTATTATTTGCTAGTCCTCGAGCAAAATAAAATAAAATCCTAACTCCTTTATCGAGGCATCGTCGATTGCATTTAGCGTATCAATAAGCCTTTAAACCCCTAGGTGGCCCTGGTGGCGAGTTATAGTCTCGGGAGGTTTACAGGAGGTGTACCCACAAAACCTTTACTCCGGACCCTAACTATCTACATGAGAACTTTGGAAGGCACTAAAAAATCTCCTTGGTTGGCATACTTATTGACTACGGGAGGAAGTACCACGATGCGAAATTCCAATTCTTTGTACGAGTTTGCACTCGGCATACTAAAATTCATATATAAGTCACATAGCTCTACTCGGATAGTCGCACTATGGACATCAATACCCGAGTCAAAACTAATCACATGGATAGATCAAGAAGATGGATATAGAGAAAAACATAGATGGTTTTGATGTTTACTAAGTGATCGATGTTTCCCATATACAATAGAAGGCCTCGCCAAAATGAACCTATCTAATGGTGAGATACTAGTCGACTAATTTCAACACCTTTGGCATATACAAGGGAACCGGTGGTCAATAATCCTAGCTCAAGTCAACACAAGCTGGCATATACAAGGGTTCCGGTGGTCGACTTTATTGAATTTATTAGGTTGGTCGGATAGTGGTCTCACTTTCTTTTTCCTTTTTTTTTTTTTTTTTTTTTCAATTTTTTTTTTTTTTTCAATTTTTTTTTTTTTTGTATCTCAATCACTCTAATTCACCCTAGCATCGGTAACAACTTGATTCGTGGGCCCCACCTAATCACTTAGAGAAACATAGTTTAGAAACAAAATAAAAATAAAAACAGAAGTGAAAAGGACTCAACGAGATATGGTGAAACTATCATGTTATCAGTGGCGGAACTGGAAATTTAACTTGGGGGTGGCTTTGGGTTTTTAGGGGTGGCTTAAGCCTATTAAATGGGCTTATTTTTATCAGCCCAAGTAAAATAGGTAGTGAAAAAAAAGGGTTTTTGGGCCTCTAGGGCTTGCTTAAGCCAGCCCTAGTGCAGGCATAGTTAAAGCCCCTGCATGTTATTTAACTTTTTGAGCTCATGTGCTTTTATGAATAGACTCTTTAGATGTTGCCATCTAATCAGTTGGTTCCTCAACTCCTACAACCAAAATGCTTCCATCCACTTATATTGGTTAGTGCCATCCTTAATAAGCATAAATTTCAAGGCTGCGGAGTTTATTTATTGTAACAAAAAGGTAACAAAAGTTTCTACCCCACCCCCAAACTTAAATCTAACATTGTCCTCAATGTTAAAGATAAAATTAAAAACATGAACAAGGAGAAATTGTTACCATTTGAAGTAAAAGAGTTAAGGAAAGATATTACCGTGTCGCATGAATGTTGGGTTACCTCCCAAGAAGTGCTAAGTTTAACGTCTTCAGCTATACCAAGAAAGGATTAGTCACCTCATAAAATCATAAAGTAATAGCCGGAATTTCTGTGGGTCATCAAAACCAAATAGAGCTATCACAAGTAAAAGGAATCTGCAACATGCCCGGAAAATAAACAAATAAAGCACACCCTTGTCTAGTTTCTGCTTAAGACAACTATATCTAGGCTGTGGTTCGGAGTTCGGGTTCTATAAGCTGGGTCCCAAATAAAATATTTTCTTGTCTTTGGAATTCCTCAAAGCTAAGATCCGGTTCGGGTTGTAAAAGTACCTGTAAAAACTCAAATAAGAACTTAGAAGCACATAATAATACCTGAATAATTGAGGATCCTTAAAGTCAATCAGTTTTGACTTACCCAATTGACCACGATGAAACTGGCGGTCAATCATAAGCAAATGTGTCATTTCTATTCTCCTAAAATAATTAGGTTTGGTCTCAAAACTTAATAACTGACACATTTGAAATTCATACATCCCACAATTGGTTGAAAAATAGTTGGTGGAAAAACAAAATCAATATGGGTATCATAGCCTAGGCTAACCACATCAACCAGAGAAAGGGTTTCTACCAACTGAACTTCCTATGGACATCACTAGGTTCGAGGAAAACGTGTATGAAGATAATCTTTTAAAATGGTTGAGGCACATATGTCAAGTCCCAAGTGAGGGACCTTTCTAAGAGTTAAGGCACATGGAGAATGATAATCACCCCCAAACTTAGAGTTTTTAGTGTCTCTAGAAATACTAGTTACAACTTCCCTAATTTCAAGGTCATCTGATTCCTGAAAATGGTCAATTGATTCTTCTAAGTCAGGTTCATCCTCACTCATCTCTACGAGTTCATTTTCTTTGTCTAAGACTAATGTTTCTAAATCGTTAGACTCTAAAACAATATTCTCATAAGAAACTCGTTCCTCAAAACTATCATCGGCTTCGTAATCATAAGGGAATACTACATCGTCTAAAACGGTGGTATCTCTAGTAAAATCCTCGTCCTTTTGAATAGGTGAATAATTATTAAAATTATTTGGATTTGAACTAGAAACATTATCATTATTAAGATCAATTGGAGTAACAAATTCCTGATCACTATGCCTATTTATTTCAAATTCTTCATCAGCACTATCCTCATCATAATCATCATTATAATAACATGAAAATGGTTGAACCTCATCTAAACAAATAGTGTTACCAATTTTATCCTCGTCATCTTGATTATGCAAATAACTATCCTCATTTTCAAGGGTATTTTTGGAAACACTATATTGGAAATCTAGATTTCGAGCAATTCTTTCGTTCGTCTCAGCCATCAGCTTGAGGATTCCTCTATAGAAAGTTCTCTTTCGTCATAAACTAAGTTATTCATCTTAGCTAACCTACGTGTCGTCTCCTCTAATTTCCTGAGAGACTCTTCTAAAGGAGAAACATAAGAATTTTGCTCGTATGACCCGTGCGTGTGTGGATAGTAATTGGGCTCATCATGGTATGAGCCATAACCTTGAAAAGGCTGATATTCCCAACCACTATTCACACTATGGTCAAAGTAGTAACGTCCATTTTGAAACTCGATCGGATATTCGTTGTATTGGCTATTGTAATACCGGTTCGACATTCTATTTGCGGGGGTGTGAGTTGTCACACGAATTAAAACCCCGAGCAGGAGTTCGTGGGTGGATAGAGTCTTACCTCCGTACCAAACAGGCGATGAACCGTTGAAGTCGACTCAGGCCAGCGACTCCTATGTCGGTGTACGAACCCGAGGGCGAGACGATGTATCGTAGCTAGCATCGTCATTCCTACAAGCAGTTTATATTTAACCTTAACCCTTCCTTAGGGTTTAAAAATAATAATGTCAAGTCCAAAATAAAGTCCAGAAAGTGTCCAAAAATAAAAAGAAAAATTACAAAAATACAACCTATTTATTCTGAGTTTCTAAAAATAAAACAAAATAACTATATACAAAATCTTGTTCTTCACTCCTTTCGGATTCCTCTTTTCTTTCCTTCTTTGGCGATGCTTTCCTTTTATAGCACTTTTTCTTTCCTTGTAGCTTCGCTCCAAATTTGAAAAGAATCGAAAAATACCAAAGGCGTAAAAAAGAACAAAAAATAATAAAAGAAAAAGAAACCTAAAACAAATCTAAATACAAGTCCCAGCGTCGCGGCATAAAAAATTGATGTGATTTTAAAGTTGTTGTAAAGTGGTAAGAAAGATGTCGTTCCTCTCAGACTTGTAAAGATTTAGTTTCAGAAAACTCTAAAAACAAAGAAAATATATACACAAGATTGTCACAAAAATCGAGAGATTACTGAGACTCAGGATTCCACCAATTCTTACATTCATGTGGTTCAACTAATAATTCTAGACATTTATAGCTCAAATTTATTGACTCTAATTCATTGCCGAAAGTAGATTTTGAAAGTAATGATTGTATATCTAAAGCATGAGACATCAAAACACTTAAGAAAGCATGACCCATCAATTGAAATCACAATCATTCAATAAAAATCATAAGATACGATTAAAAATCAATGCAATAAGTCATAAAAGAATTAATAGAATTACCACACGCATGAAAAATGGTTTCCTCCATCGTCCCCAGTGTTGGGGTTTAGCTCCTCATGTTATTCACGTGCTCAAAATAGGTGTTCATAGCTCAAAAGTGTGAAAAACAAGAGAAAGATAATAACTCGGGCAGTTTGCAACGCTAAAAGGCGTTACAAACATTTATTCTGAGAAGAATAAGTCTGCCTCTTAAACGATACTAAGGTTCTGCTTTGTTGAATTTAAGGCTCTACGCGTTGGTCCAATGTTCTTCAATTAGGGTTCTTGAGAACAGCCGGTTTGTAGCGTCGTGCGCAGCCCCTTTCTCTTCCTCTTCCTCCCTTTCTTTGCTACAACTCCTCTGCAGCCTTTCCTTCTTCCCAGCAGCGTACCCCCAAGTCTCGACACCCCTCTGTGGTTCTCGGCACTCTATATATATGCACACAGGCCGAAAGTATGGCGAGCAATCCCTGGGATATCTCTCGGTTTCTTTTATCCCAAGTCACGGAGATTATTTCTCTCTTTAGCTTTATTCACGCGTCTGTGGGTTGTCAAAATTATTCCTAGGATAGAAACAAATCCCACGAAGATATTCTAGCCTTACCACCATTCGCAACTTCCACAAATAAACCCGTACACCTGTGAAACTCTCCTTGCTGGATTATCGAGTTATATATGGCTTTTCCTTCGAATCTAAAGCACATACCGCAGAGCATTGGTTCATCCACACAGGCCCAAACCATACGGTTCATCGACGAGCAATCACCAAAACTCGGATCGAGTCGAACTCTTTCCGGGTCTCACGTAACCAAAACCAATCCCGACAATAATGCTCCCTGTGTTGTCGAGAATCAATAATCCAACCCAATCGAGTTGATCCAAATACCCATAACATCCTTTTTATGCTCCAATAGGTCCATTCCAACACTGATCGTGCCATTGAATCTCTATATCTCCCCTTAAATTCGAGCAGAAAATTATGCGGTGGTATTTGAGTTTCCGCCAAAATCTATAATTTAAGCGATGAAGAAAGGTGGTCGCCCCTATCCTTTGATGGGTGTAACTAGAAGTTGGGTGCCCCTTATCATACGGGTGCCCTTATCCATTTGAGCGGTCCAGAATAGCACGCGTCCTCACGGTGCATAAATTCCACTTTTGAGCCAATTTCTCCGCACAAGTGTATTTCTCCAAAAACACCTACAATGACACAAAAGCCATAATAAATACAAAATCGAGCACTAACAACATATACAATTGAGATTAAATCAGACACAAAAATGTATCTATCAGTGACCCTAATGGCCACGCATGCCATTGGCACATGCCAACACCCATCGTTGGTAGCTTTCCTTACCAGGACGTGACCTAATAGACACGCATGCCATTGGCACATGCCAACATGCATCGCTGGTAGCTTTATTACCCGGTAGTGACCTAATGGCCACGCATGCCATTGGCACATGCCAACACGCATCTCTGGTAGCTTTTCTTACCCAGGCCATGGCCCTAATGGCCGAGCATGCCATTGGCACATGCCAACACGCTCGCTGGTAGCTTTCATTACCTACCCTAGGCCAACTTGGCGGTATGTGCCATTGCACATGCCAAAACCCACGTTTGGTAGCCTAACACAAACCGTGCAACCTACCACCAAGGCATCCGCACATGCCATTGGCACATGCCTCACACGCCACTAGAAGCTCTGGCATTGCCACTTGCACTCAAGGTACAACCATGAAACAAAGGCATTAGCACATGCCATTGGCACATGCCACACGCGCCACTAAGCGGCGCCACTTGCACTCAGAGTGCAACCAACACTCGAGACATCAACACAAAGCGGGGATGATTTCCGGGGGGTCTTGGTTTGGCTGATTCTGACATGCAGCGTACACTACGCTCACATTAAGAAAGCGTGAATAGGTATAAAGCGGTCAAATAAATGAGGAAATAATGGTGAAAACGTTTTCACCCATAAACACCATGCGGTTACCACCTCCTCCCATTATTTCACCATTTACTCTCTTCCTTCATGAGGCCGAGTACGTTTCAATCTCGACTTGTATAAATAGGTCTTACCTATTTCCACCGGACAACAAGTCTCGGTCGGAGAAAAACCCAACACTCTCGGAAAAGGCAACTTTGCAAGCTCTCCAAAAAAGCTTTCATCTCTTGCAAGCTTAAGAAGCTTTCACTTTACGATACAAGTCGAGACACTACTCTCCCATAATTATTCTGGTTTCAACACCTTTCTTTGCTTCCCTCCCCAAATCAACCCTTCTCCTCCACTTTGTGGCCAAGCAAGTGCAGGAGCGACCATTTCTTGGTTTAGGCCGGACTTGTCAGATTGATCTCTCGAATCTAGAAAGTGCTCACTGCAGCACATTTGTTTAGGGTTTAAACCAGTTTCTCACTCACCTAAGAATTTACCAAAATCGGCGGAAACGATTTTTACCCATAAACACCAGTTTATTATCTTTCACCTTTTCAGTTACCTGCATCTGTGGAGAAGCAAATGGAGATGATAATAAGGAATTTCTTGTGGGCCTCTTCTAATAATAAACCAAAAAAGAGTTGGGTTAAATGGGATAGCGTGATTATGTCTAAAAATTTGGTGGTGGTGTAGGTATAAAGAAGTTGAGACTTATGAATAAATCTCTACATGCTGAGTGGATTTTGAGATATGGGACTGAAGATAAAGCTCTTTGGAGAAGGATAGTCAGTCAGAAGTTTGGTGGAAACTCTAAGGCATTCTTCCCGACGTTGACAAAAAAGCCTATAGGGAAGAGCTTATGGACATCACTACACCATTTTAAGGGATTCGTAACTAAGATTTTCAACGGCACTAGGTCGGTTGCGAAATTTCTGTTGCGAATCCCAAATGATAATTTTTCGCAACAGATGGATGCCGTTGCGAATTTTGCAACCTCACAGGCAAGGTTGCGAATTGCAACTGCGCTCAGTTCAAGCGTGCAAACCACTTTCTTAGTCGGAACACTGAAGATGATAAACACGCCCCAGTAAAACTTTCGTCAAGAGTTATTTCTTTTTTTCCACCCTCAAGCCAAATCCATCACATATGCCTTCCTTATCGACTTTCCTTCTCTCTTTTTTTCCTCAAGACCACGAACTTCGTCTCCTCTCTACAACTCACGAAGAACTTCATCTCTCTTTCGTCTCTTTCAATCTAAAACCAAGAAATCAACCGGGTTTCCTTCGCATAATCTTTTCGTTTGGTTTTTGGGCTTTAGAGATTTTGATTTCTAGGGTTTCATTTGTGAATCAATTTTTTTTTTTTAATTTTACTTTATCGATTTTAGGGTTTCATCTTTGAATCTTCTAGTTTCGATTTCAGGGTTTATATTTAGTTTTGAATTTCAGTTTTTCAATTTCTTGAACTCACAAATACAAGGATGAACCAATTGAGGAGAAGGTGATGATTTGGGTCGGTGTTGTGTAAGAAGAGTTTGAGAAAGGTGATGGTGATGATGAGTTGCGGTTGGTTAAGAGAGATCGAGTTTGATTCAGCGGTTTTTAATGAATGCGTAAAAGGAGATCGAGAGGAATTAGGGTGAGTGCGATAATGCAAAAGCGCAATTAGGGTTTGAGTTGAACATAATTGATGGTGGTAATTCATTTGTTTTGAAGAAGAAATTGAGAGAAATTCAAAATTAGGTTTTCTTGTTCTTCCCAATTTGTGCATAGATTAGCCGGTTGTAATGAGAACACAGGCGTTTTGGATTGAGAATGCGAGATGGTGTTCGATAAAAATCACGACAAGAAAGGGTAAACTTTCTTATTGTCTATTTTACATTTATGGCTTTATTTTCATGGGTATTAGCTACATTTGCAACTGTTAAATAATTAAAATGTGAGCTTTAAGTGCTTGAAGTGTGTTAAAACTATTGTATTGAATTACATTACTTGTGTTGGGTTTATGGATGCATAATTTCTCTGTTCTTTTAACATAACAGTTTGCTTCCACCATCAATCTTTGATCCATTTCTTGTGTTGCTGAGCACAATTTGGTATAGTTGCTTGCATGTTTTCATTGAAATTGATAGCAATCATGTCGTTACATTGACTACTTGTATAACAATAAAGGATTTGCATTTTTTCTGTATGTGTAGCCATTGTTACCATGTGAGAATGGGTGTGTAACCAAGACAGTGACGGAAAGAATTTGAGGAAGATGGGAGTGGTGGGTAAACCCTAGTAGGGTAATAAAAGTTATTGTGCGTTCATTCACTTAACAACAATCAGCGAAGTATCCCCTCCTATATAAGAAGAGGTGGAGTAGAAGAAATAGTTGTTCTGTACTTCTATCTGCCAATAGTTGCCACCATGAATAACTCGGGAAGGAGTTGAAAGTATGCAAGGATGTTGAATCAAGTGAAGGCGCCCAAGCCATCCAGAATAAGAGAGCGGATTTCATAGAGGGTAAGCGAAATTAAGTATACTGTTTGTTTGGTATGTCATGTGTTAACCTGGGAATTCCTGCCTATGAATCGAGTGGAAGGTTGCGGAGAAAAGCAACAATCGATATTGTTCTTGTTAGATCTTTGGAGAAGTTGATGGAAATATAAGATGAGCTTGACCATGTAATTTACTTGTGTTTCTCCGTTGAACTATTTATGTCTTGGTACTCTTGTTTATTTCTATGTCATGCATGCAGATTAAAGAGATGACACGGGAATAAGGATAAGTTGTGGGAGGAGGAAATAGAGAAGTGGGATAACAAAATATTAAAGCGTCTCTATAAACAAAGGAGTGAGATTATTCAAGAAATTCCTAACTTCTGGTCAATCGCTATTCGTATTCATCCTACCCAATTTTTTTACCTTATGATAAAGTGTCTCCATGTTTTTGACTCGTGAAATTTATCGTTTGCAGTTTATGAGTGATTACGGGCTTCAAATATGCTTGAATGATGTAGACAAGAAGGTTAGTTTAGCCTCCAAAATACACGAGCTAGCTGGATATTGATTCTTCGACATCTTAATTCACATTTTTGCTCTTTGTATTGTTCGGATAGTCGAGTTTGGACTCGTGGTTGTTGAAGATTCTTTAAATGAAAAATCATATGATATTTCTTTAGTAAGTTTTATACACATATATAATTCCCAGCTCTTGTTTTGGATTTGAACATGTCGTAATACTTTGGTCATTAGTTGGAGATCATATGGTAAGGGGCATATATTTATGCGATATACTCATTGCTTACATATTACATTCTCGTTGATTTTTTTATTTTCATTTTTGTGCATCAAGGACATTACAATTGGACCTAATGATGAGGTTCTTGTGGAAAAGGAGAGTGGGCGATCGCTTACGAGATATGCATACAAGGTTTGTGCCTTATCACATGAGGCTTTACATGTTGATGCACCATCATAAATTGACATCCGACCAATATGTTCATCTGGTTATGTTTGCTTCTACTTCGTGTGGCAATTGCATAATGGATAACTTGCATCATCAAACTTGTTGTGTTTCTTTCATTTTGCAAATTCTTTTGTACTCATCATCGGTGTCGGTGTTAGTAACACAAAATGAAAAGTACTAGTTACTGGAAGCTAGATAAATTAAGTTGTGTGTTGATTTTATCTAATTATTTTTCTTGGCAATCATCGTTAAGTTTGTGATCTTATCTTAGGAATTTAAAGAGAATGTTCTGTATACTTTTAAGTGCAAAGTGGTTGAGTTTGTGTAGTTCACGAGAAACGAAACTCATTTCACATTTTGGCAAAGGTACAGGTCGTAGGTGGAGTTAGCTTGACTATTAAGCTTTAGTTATGTATCGATTTCGTTGGTGTGATTAATAATATGGATAGATGGCTAAAATGGTTATAGGATTTATGGATGCCTAAAGATGTTTATTCATGTTTTGGTCTAATTTTTAGGTGATTAGTGGACTCATTGGACTGTTTTTAATGTTTTATGTGAAAAATCACCAGTTATTTCAGTCTTTGTTTGAGCTAGAGAGGATTTGATCTACGGTGTACCTTCTCTTTCAATCTCATTGGACCGGTCGGTGATAATTTCATTTTTGTAAAGCGGCATTATCACGAGTTCTATGATGCTCTTATTTTATATTTTATGGAGTGACATTTTTTCTAGTAAGACGGATGAGAGTAAAGAAAGCGATTTCAGTGAAGCAACCGATATGTTTTCGCCATTAGTACATGTGGTAATAAGGGATATTGAAGCGGAGGTTTTCTATAGAAGTTGCTCACTAAATATTGAAGTTCCAACTTCTCCATCAACAAACAAGGTATGTTATTATCACGTTACTTTTATGTAGTTTAGATTTTAAAGCATGTGATCAATGCAGGAGATTCTTGATTCTGTACGCATGATCTTTAAAAAGCCCGATATGAAAATTTAGAATGTGAAGGATTCGATATATCATATTTCATTATAGATATCACACCTGAAATTTAGTTAATGAATTGTTGGTTTACTTGGGTAGCAATATCATCGGTTAAAACAACTTGAAATTTGTCTTGAGCGTTTGAAAAACTAGAGTGCCTAGATAATGGATGGTGTTTTATGGTATTCGTGCGTGGGTGCAAATACCATTGAACGTCCTTTATCCGAACCATAAGGCTCAACATACCTAGAATTTTCTCTCTTTATCTCGTAACCCATGTTTAGTTGTATTCTTTGGTGTTTTCCTCTCTGTTCAAATAGCCCTCGCAGGTTTACGTAAGCTTCTTTTTCCATTCTCTTATTTGTCTTACTATATACTTATCCAATATGTTAATCCAATTATTCAACTGTTTGGCTCTATAAACGCTCGCTGCGATTTCCGATTGGAAGAATTTGTGATGCTTTGTTCGCGAGGTTAATTGAATGATGCTGTTGTGAGATCGAAAGGTTGGAGAACAAAGCGCAAAAGCGGCATCCATTAGGTCCCTTAGCGGCTGCAAAATTTGTAAGTTAATGTAGTATCTCATTATAGATATTTAACTTAGAAGAACTTAGGAATTTCAGAACTTTCTACGAACTGAACTTAGGAACTAAGTATGTTTCTGTGTATGTCCATTTAATGAATGACATAGTTTGTATCAAATTCTCATACTTGTTGTTAACTTTAATTGAAGAATTATTTTTTCATAATGGTGAATGTGGAAAATAAATTGAATGAAGTTTGTATATCTGTGTATGTCCATTGAATGAATGACATAGTACGTATATCTGTGGAATGATGAATATGGGGAATTGGGCAAGCTGCTGCGGGGGTGAATGTGGGGGGAAATGTATTTTGACCAGGTCAATGAAGACTTGATTTTTTTTATGTTGCAAAATATTAGCAACGTCTATAATCTGTTGCTAAGTTAGAACCAGAACCAGTAAATTAGAACCAGGAACTAATAACATTTTAGTTAGGGTAGGGGTATTCTGTAATTAGAAACATCTTAGCGGCAGACCTTGGTTGCGAATAAACGGGTTCGTAACGTCAAGGTATGTTGTGAATCTCCGTTCTTTGACCAAGAGTCGCAACGGACTGTGCCGTTGCGAAAATTTCACAACACCGTGTTTTGAAACGTCAACCTGTCGTTGCGACCCCAGTCAGCAACCTCCAGGCTCCGTTTCTAATCCCTAAAAATGGTGTAGTGACAGGTATACTTAAAACCATTGACCATGTGGAGAACATTTCAGTTGTTCAAGTTAATAGTGGAAACATGGTTCAATTTTGGAAGGACAAGTGGGTCAATGGTCATTCATTGAAGAATTTGTTTCCATCGCTATACAAGATCGATAATTCAAAAGATGCAACTATACGGGAGTTGAGAACAAGTGAAGAGGTTGGAACTGAACTTTTTGCGAGAACTCTAAAAGATTGAAGTAGATGAAGTGTCTCGGTTAATTCCTTTCTTTGCCAATTCTCAACGGTGACAATGTAAGTGATACTAGAATATGGCTGTATGGAAACTCTTTCTATGTTGCGAGTTGTTATAAATCCTTTGGAAGATGACGGTTTGATCTCATTTCCTCATAAAAGTCATTTGGAATCCAAAAATTCCAGAAGGTAATTTTATTTGTGTGGTGCTTATGTTACAATGCGTGCCACTGTGGACAAGATGAAGAATTCAATTGTGATGAATGGTTGTTTAGTGTGTAAGAAAGATGATGAATCCAATGACCATATATTCTTGCCTTTGTCAAACTACAAGAACTATGTGATTATATTTTCTTGAAGATTATAACCTACAATGGGTTTTTCACCAAGTGAGTTAGATACACTTTGTGGGAGAGGAACAAGAAAAAGGGGTCAAATCTTTCGGAAAACCCAGATTATGGGATCTAATCCCCTTCGCCATTTGGTGGCGATGCGGAATGAAAGAACAATAGGGTATTCAAAGGAAAATATAAAAGTCTAGATGAGATTATTGATAGTGTCAAAGTACTCATGTTTAATTGGTGCATAGGTTCAAATTTATTTGAAGGCATTACTCTAAACAGAGTTCCGAGTACTTGGAATCTTTGTAATAGGTTCTATGTAATCCATCTCTACTATAAGCTGAGTTGGTTTCTTGTTTTCTTTCTACAGTGGCATCACCTCCTTAATGGTGCTCTTTGTATTTTTTAATATATTGCCCTTTTTGAGTAAAAAAAAAATCATTAGGTTTGGCATCCTCAAAAGTTGAGATGCAATTTGAAATATTTTAATTGAGAAAATTAGAGAACTAAAATAAAAGTTAAAAGTTGTTTTTGGTGAGAAATTTCAGGAAAAATTTGAATTTCAGTGTAAGTTGGGTGTTCTGGTGAGTGTCTTATTTATTATAGGAATAAAAAAACTAGTAACTTGGTGAAGAATATTGATACCATCATTTTAATATTCTTTAATAAATTATATTTTCACTGCCCAAAACTTTTATTTTTTTGTTCAATAAAGATAAAGATTTTATAGATCATAATGAAACTCTACAAAGGAAAGCCCAAAATATCCAAAGGGGATAGGAAAAAGCTTCACTGGCAGAATCACTACCCAGTGGACTTGGTCTGTTAGACCTGTGCAAAACCAAATCCACCCACTAGAAATCAAGGCCGTGGTGACTTAATCTTTGTGAAGATATGAAAAGTGACAATAAGATCATTTTTAAGAACCATCATTTGAGATATGAAAAGTGACAATAAAATCAAGGCTCTGGTGACTTAACCTTCCTAATGTCAACACCCCGGATAAAATAATCTGGCCCCACACTAAATCAGGAAAAACACCATTTGCATCAAGGGTATAGTTGTCTAATCCAACAAGATAACATCTCACACCCAAACCTCCTCCCGGCAACCAAATTTTTATGGACAATACCATGTCCTCCAAAAATTCAGCTTTTCTTATGAAAAGCTATCAATGAAAAGGTTTACCAACCTTATCTAAGCTACATCACATCAACCTTTCCAATACCAACATGTGCCCCGGATGCAACTCCTTTTTAAAACATCCGAACACATGATTATTCACTGCCCGGTCGCAATATCCACTTGGACCAGCCTTTCAAACCTCATATCAACAAACCAACGCCAAGGTAACAACCAATCAATTACCGTAACCCCCCAAACAAAAATTTCACAAATACTCCAAATTCGGGGCAATACATCTTCTATCACATCATGTTGTTTTCTATTCTGGTCACTTTGGACGACAAGAAATGAACTCGTGTTCAATCAAGCACCATCCACTCTCGCAGACATTATGGAAAGAGCTTTGGCACAACAAAAGGAATTTGAATGGGCTCTAACGATCTCCCCTCAGTTCTCCCGGGAGAATCGCCGCTCGAATCGCTACGAACATAACAAGAACAAACATAACCATTCAAGTGGGTTGGTGCAACCCGACACCGATTGGATTAAAGTCGACACCGAGTGGAGCTGCTTTAGAGGCCACCGGGTATGGTGGGAGCAGGTTTCATTTACGGGGGACTTCGAACGCGCAAACGATAATGGATCTTGCTCAACCTTTAGGATTAACCTCAGCACTCACAAAGCGGCGAAACATGGGCACATGATATGCAACCTTAAGGCGCCACGGAAAGAGGATGGTCTAAAGTATTATTTGAGGCGATTAAGAAAGTCTCATACACTTCATTAAAACTCCAACGAAGCCCCTTGGTATATATCAGAAATGGTTGCAGAAATTAAACACCGGATGCGCCAAATTCCATGTTGTGCTATTCAGCACAATTACGAGAGAAAGGAAACCAAGCAAGATGGTCTAGCGAACTATGCGGCGGATTGGTAGCCAAGATGGAAACTACTCAACCTCAATATGGGGCCAAGGGCAAACCCGGCTTTTCTTAACCATATTCTATTAAGCGATTCTAGGGAATCACATCCCCTCGTGTAATAACAGTTTAGTTGATTTTATAATATATTCATGCTTCAAAAAAAAAAAAAAAAAATTTTTGGGGCATACATCTTAATAACCCTATCCTATGGATCCTTATAAGGGGTGTCCTAGAGAGGGTTAAGTTACTAAGATACCCTTAAATCATTGGAATTACATTAATACCCTCCGTAATCCATATATTTTCTTTATTTACTTTCATTTTATTTCTTTTTTATTAATTATTTTTTAAATATTGTTTTTCAAAAAAAATACTTTTTTTTCCGAAAATAATATTTTTTAATAGAAAATGATCTTTTTCAAAAATATTATTTTTTAATAAAGAAAGGTTTTTCTTCAAAAATAATATTTTTTAATAAAAATAATTTTTTCTAAAATATTATTTAAAAATAAATAAATGGTTTTTCTCAAAAAAAAAATTCAATTTTCGTTTTCTTTAAGTTTTTTTTTTTTAAAATAAATATATTTTTTAATTCACAAAATATACATAGGTTCGGCTAATAACGAGTTAGCCGAACCTAGGGTGTTCCTCGTATATGAAGAATACTAAGAGGTTCGGCGAGATAAACATGTCAGTAGAACCTAGGGTTTTGAAAACATACCTAGGTTGGTGACAAGTTATAAAGCGAACTTAACTCTGTAACTACACATTTTATGGGTAAAAATCGTTTCCGCCGATTTTGGTAAATTGATAGGGAGTGAGAAAGCTCGGTTTAAACCCTAAACAAATGTCTTGCACGTGAGCACTTTCTAGATTAATTCGAGAGATCAATCTGTCAAGTCCGGCCTAAACCAAGAAATGGCCGTTCACAAAGTGGAGGAGAAGGGTTGATTTGGGGAGGGAAGCAAAGAAAGGTGTTGAGACGAGAATAGTGCAGGAGGTAGTGTCTCGACTTGTATCAGAAAGTGAAAGCTTGAGAAGCTTGCAAGAGATGAAAGTTTTTTTGGAGAGCTTACAAAGTTGCCTTTTCCCGAGAGTGTTGTGTTTTTCTCGACCGAGACTTGTTGTGCGGTGAAATAGGTAAGACCTATTTATACACGTCGAGATTGAAACGTACCCACTGGCCTCATGAAGGAAGAGAGTAAAGGGTGGAATAATGGGAGGAGTTGGTAGCAGCATGGTGTTTATGGGTGAAAACGTTTTCACCATTATTTCCTCATTTATTTGACCGCTTTATTCCTATTCACGCTTTAATGTGAGCGCGATGTCTGCTGCCTCTTGTGACCGCCAAACCAAGACCCCGAAAAGCATCCCCGTTTGTGTTGATGTCTCGAGTATTGGTTGCACCTTGAGTGCAAGTGGCGCTGCTAGTGGCGCGTGTGGCATGTGCGAAATGTCTTTGTTGCGGGTTGCACCTTGAGTGAAAGTGGCAATGCCAGAGCTGCTAGTGTCGTGTGTAGCATGTGCCACCGGCATGTGCGGAATTCCTTGGTGGTAGGTTGCATGTTGAGTGTAAGTGGCAATTCCAGAGCTTCTAGTGGCGTGTGTTGCATTTGCTTATGTCATGTGCGGAATGCTTTGGTGGTAGGTTGCACGGTTTGCAAGTTAGGCTACCAGCGTGGGTTTTGGCATGTGCCAATGGCACGTACGGCCAAGTTGTCTAGGTTGCACGGCTTGCAAGTTAGGCTACGGCGTGCGTGTTTGGCATGTTTCAATGGCATGCCGCGGTCATTAGGGCCACGGCTATAAATAATGATGACTACTAGCGGCGTGTTGGCATGTGCCAATGGCATGCTCGGCCATTAGACACGGCACGATAAGAAAAACTACCAGCGATGCATGTTGGCATGTGCCAATGGCATGCATGGACATTAAGTCTGTTTGACACTGGGTAAGAAAATCTACCTGATGCATGTTGGCATGCCAATGGCATGCGTGGCCATTAGGGTCACGGCACAGTAGAGAAGCTACGGCCCGATGCGTGTTGGCATGTGACAATGGCATGCGTGGCCATTAAAGGTCACGACACAGTAAGGAAAGCTACCAAATGCGATGTTGACATGTGCCAATGGAATGCGTGGCCATTAGGGTCACGACACAGTAATGAAAGCTACCGGCGATGCGTGTTAGCATGTGTCAATGGCACGCACAGCCATTAGGGCCACAACTTGGTAAGAAAAGCTACCAGCGATGCGTGTTGGCATGTGCCAATGACATGCGTGGCCAATTTGGGTCACGGCTTGGTAAGAAAAGCTACCAGCGATGCGTGTTGGAATGTGTCAATGGCACGCACGGCATTAGGAGCCCACGCGGCTTGTAAGAAAAGCTACGGCGATGCGAGTTGGCATGTGCCAATGGCATGCGTGGCCAATTTGAGTCCATGACTTAGTAAGAAAAGCTACCAACGATGCGTGTTGGCATGTGACAATGGCATGCGTGGCCAATTTGAGTCACGACCTGGTAAGGAAAGCTACCATCGATGCGTGTTGGCATGTGCCAATGGCATGCGTGGCCAATTTGTCCTAGGTTACATGGTTTGCAAGCCTGGGCGCGCACTACACCATATTCAGCGTTTAGTAACTAAAATTCGTAACCAACATATAGCCGTCACGAATTTGTGACCAAAAATTTGATTCACGAAAATTTAGTGACACAACGTGTTCGATTCTAATTTTTACTAGTTTAGTGACACCCCCTCCCGTGTCACGATTAGTGACTTCTGGAAAAAAACGTGTGAAAGAACAGGTGTGCGAGTAACACTCGGTAACACCCTCTGAGCGAAGCGTGTGAATGAATCGTGTACATTCTATCAAGTTTACCCTAACACTCGGTAACACCCTCGAAATCTTATCGCCTTCTTCTCTCTTGATCGTCTTACCGCTCGGGCGATAAAACTAGGGTTTAGAGAGCTTTCAATCATCGATCGATTTAGCCGAGAAACATCACAGAAATCTCTTTAATCTTCTCCATAACTTTCAATCATCGATCTGTGTAAGTGTTAATCCATGAATCTAAAGCGATCTGTTTCATTTTATTTTCAATCGATCTGTTTTATTTCATTTTTATTTTTTTCATTCTTTAATCGTGAATCTAAAAGCGATTTGTTTGATATGAGTTATGTTTTGTTAATCTTCTTCATATAAATCTAATTGAATTTTTTTCTTCTAATTTCTTGTTAGGGTTTGAAGAATTTTGAAGACTTGAAGATTGAAGAATTTTGAAGGTATAAATCTTCTTCATATGAACTGATTTTAGGGTTTTATGTTAATTTCGAAAAATTCTATTTTTAGGTGATTTTAGGGTTTTATGTCTCCGGTTACGTATCTTTTTGATGATTGAAGTGTGTTTATAATAGCAACACCATGTTTGTAAATATCATACTTGCTTATAATGTCTTATGGTGAATATCATGACAGAATTGTATTTGTTGAGGATACCATGTTTGTAAATATCATACTTGTATGTTCAAGTTTTTGATCCACTAGTCCTCTTGTGTAAAGATGCATCTTGTTGTTAGACATGGTGTAGTTTTTAGTCCTTAGAAGCATAGTAAGTTGACTAGGCGAGTGCTACTTGATAAAGGTATCTTGATGAATGTGCCCATTGAATTGTAATATTCCTTGCTAAAGTCTTATATATTCTTGGAATGTTTGATGAGAGCTAGAGCACTCTCTTTCCTATGAGTAAGTCAATTGCTTAAGAAGAAAGGAATTGATTCTCTCATAAGAAAGAGAGTGCACCAGCCTCTCTAGATTCAGTTTGTATGGGCTTAGATGACTTATTCTAGTTTTGGTTGAGTTGTCACATCTAGGAAACGTGTTGATTATATTCGTTAAGTTGCTATGTTTTACTATTATCGAAGATTTTTTCATTAAGTGTCATAATGAACTTCAATTGGTTGGCTAATGTTGTTACGTATCTTTGGTATTTGCGGAGCCGGGAGAGGATCCTTTTGGCAAGAGCCAAACAGAAAAGAAGCAGCGATTCTGAGAATCTGTTAAGGTAGTAACCTAAATTCCAGTTTGTATGTTCCATAAATATGCTCATCATGATTTGAACTATTACTTCATGTTAAGGTAGTTTTTAAAGTTTAAATGAACTAAAGTTAGGAAGTTTTGTTTTGATATTGGTGATTCTCTGTGAGCATGATGATAACGATCCTAGTGGATGTTTCGTAGCTAACTTGTAGGGCTTCGGCAACCCAGTACCACTAGGACTAAGTTATTTTATTTGGTTGATTGTGCTGAGATTTGGATTTTCAATTTTTTACACGAATATAGATTTTTGTTGAATCATATGCTAAGGAAACTTGCAAATACATATGTGCAAGTCCCACAATGTAACCACGTCTTGATCATGGGAGCATAGATATCATTTTTAATTTAGTTTACTTTTCCTGAATGTTAACATAGATATGATTTAGGTATCAATGGTTGATAAAGGCTGGATGAAATGTGCGCGTGCTTACATTCAATACTTAGAAGGTGTAAGATCATTTATAGAGTTTGTGCGTGAAAATGCTGGTGGCGAACGAAGTTCTCTTGTCCTTATGTGATTGTAAGAATGGTAAAGTACCTCTGTCTCTAGGTGAAATTGATTATCATTTGGTCAAGTATGGTATTCGGTTCACCTATACATTGTGGCGTTTCCATGGGGAGAAGTCGCATGAAGGTAAACCCAGTGATAATGTAGGAGTTGCAGTTGACAACGTAGGAATTGGAGACAATCTAGGAAATTCAGGTGACAATGTAGAAGTATTTCTTGAGAACAATGTAGAAGATTTTCTTGAGAACGTTAATCCCGCTTGTAGTGTAGATGAGAATGTTGGCGTACACGGTAGGGTTCACGAGGAGACTAGTAGTAGCAAGAAAAAAAAGAGATTTTTATGAGCGTGCTAGAGAACCTTTATATCCCTCATGTTCTAAGGAAAAGACACCCATTGTATCTGCTATTAAACTAAATAACATAAAAACCCAATATGGGTTTTTCGACAATGGTGTCTTGCACTCTTAGAATTGTTTAAGGAGTTGCTTCTGATGGAAATACACTTTCCGTGTAAGTTCCATGATGTAAAAAAGTTGATACACGAAATGGGGATGGACTACATAACCTATGATGCATGCACCAATGATTGTATTTTATATTGGAAGGATCATGCATCATTGGTTAAGTGTCTGTGTGTCAAGAACCTAGGTATGAGAAGGTCTTTAATGACGACGGGAAGCTTACGCAAGTTGCTCGCAAGACATTAAGACATTTTCCATTGATAAAAAGGCTGCAAAGGTTATATAGTGTACCATGGATAGCGAGAGGCAATGTATTGGCATTCAGAGCATAGTCGAGATGGAAACCTTATGCGTCATCCAGTCGATTCTTGCCTAGCGATCTGCGGATAATTTTTCACGGAGTTCGCCAAGGAACCAAGGAATGTAACATTAGGTATATCAAATGATGGTTTCAACCCGAATGGGTGTTTCGGTCCTAGTCACAGTTTGTTGGCTGTAATTATTTGTCCGTACAACCTGCCTCCTTCGTTGTGCATGAAACGAGAATTTGCAATGTTATGTTTGCTCATATCGGGCCCAAAGCACCCGAGGGAAAGATATAGATGTATACTTGCAACCACTAATAGAGGAATTGATAGAGTTATGGAATGAAGGTGTACTCACGTTCGACTCTTTCACTAAAAAAGCGAGTTTTTGATGAGAGCAAGATTATTGTGGGCTATTCATGATTTTCTGCACTAGGGACTTTATTTGGATGTGTCACTCATGGTTACTATGCTTGCCCAACTTGTGGAGAAGGAGCAGGTTTCGAACATCTTAGTTCACTAAGAAAATTTGTTATATGGGACAGAAGATGGTACCTGACCAAGCATAAGTATCGAGATGATAAAACCAATTTCCGGGAGGGTAGAGCATGGTTCAGCACCATGGCCAGCGACGGGATTTCGGGTTCAAGAGATTGTAGCTAATATTAGAACCAAGGTTGGTAAGGGAAAACAACCATCGGTAGCAAGTCGACGAAACGTAAAAAGAATACGAAGGCGAAGCGATCTTTGATATAGAAGCTGAGGTTCATGACCACTCCTTATTTACTCGAAGATCTATCCTCTATGATCTACCTAATTGGAGTTCAAATGCGGGTGCGACATAATACGGATGTTATGCATACGAGAGAAAAACATAAGCGAGCATCTTGTTAACACGATCATGGGTGGAAACAAGTCAAAGGATGGTCTAATGCGCGCGAGAGATATGGAAGCAATGGGGTATAAAAAGAAGCAATGGTTGAAAGTGGATGTTAAGTCGGTAAAACAACAATGGAAGATGCTCCTTTTGCAATGACGAAAAAAGAGAAACTTGCATTTTGTACTACATTGAAGAACTTAAAGGTGCCATCTGGTTTTGTTCCAATCTTCGCACTTGCGTCGGTGTTGATCCACACGAGTTGAAGAACTTAAAGTCTCATGATTATCATGTCCTTATGCAACATTTGTTTCCGTTCTTGGTTCATGCATCGCCTTCGCTACCTAAAGATCTGCGGCTTTCTCTTCTTCGGATAAGTTTGTTTTTCAAAATTTTGTGCGCGAAGGTCATCAACAGAGAACAACTTTTAAAAGAAAAAGCTACTCTAGTGGAAGCAATATGTGTATTGGAAAAATACTTTCCTCCTTCCTTCTTTGTTATAAGCATCCACTTGATGGTGCATTTAGCTGAAGAAGCTTTGATCTGCGGTCCTGTCAGATTTAGATGGATGTATCCCTTCGAGAGGTATTTATCGAACTTACCTTGTTAGTTAATGTGTAACTTGAGTGTTTTATTGTCATTACTGAACTGTTAACTTTTATGATCGATATTTGTAGGTTGATGAAAGGTTACAAGGTTTGGTACGCAATAAAAGGTACATCAATGGGCTGCATTGCAAGAGGATATGTGCTTCGAGAAGCCAGCTTTGTGAGTATGGAGGACATATCAAATGATGGTGGTGGGACTCATAAACATACTCGACAGGCCTTTCTAGATGATGATGATGAGTTTGCCGATGAGATGCCTTTGAGTTCGCCAAAGCTATTACTTTAACTCAAGTACAATATCGGCAAGCTCGTAGGTGGCTTCTGTCTAAGTATGTGGGAATAGATGAATGGCAGAGGTACAACTTCTTAACTTCATTTGTTGTTAGATGTTTCTTGAGTATTGGATTGTCAATCTAATTGCAGTTGAACTGTTCTTTCATTGTAGGAAGTATGATTTATACGTGAACAACGACAACTTTAATAGTCGGGAAAATCTTTCTTCCACAGAAAGGGCCAAAAAGCTTTCTCTTATGGTTACGCGATGAGGTACCATATATATGTTAGCTTCAGAGTTGCTTTATTTCCGCTTTCCCTTATATTTACTATACATATTGTGGTAGATTTTGTGATAATATTGATTTCATGGTCCATGGTTTTTGCTAAAACTATATTTAGATTTTGTGAACATGGTCCATGGTTATAGTTAAAACTGCATCTTTATTTCCTCTGTAAATATTGTGGTTTTTGTTGTGCAACTGACACACATGTTCTCTTACAGATGATAGAAGACAAAGAGACAAAATCAGTACTTTGGCGACTAGTGCAAGGACCCCTCTTCAAGGCGCAGTCGTATAACAAATACCAAGCCAATGGATTTTCTTTTAGCTGTCATGATTACGAGGAGGGTTTTGTAACACAGAACAGTGGTGTGTCTATGAAAGCCATTACAAGACATAGAGCAAAGTCCACGGACAGAAATTTGGTGGAAGCTGAAATTACTTATTATGGTGTCATTAAACAGATTATAAAGTTGAACTATATGGAATTCGAGGAAGTTGTTTTTCTTGTGATTGGGTCGAGTTGAAGATAAGAGTAATGGGTGCAAAGTTGATCCAATCTCAAACTCAATAAAGGTCAACTTTTCTAAGCTACAAAGCACTAAGAGAGTGATAGATGAGCCGTTTATTCGTGCATCTGAAGCGACTCAAGTATTTTATTCAAAGGATCTTGATGAAGTGGGATGGTTTTTGGTATTGCATTCACAACAAAGGTTAACATGCGCAGTAGATCAGCTAGAAATCCCTACTAGTTATCAGTAGTCTCTTACTGACAATGAGAGCTTGGAGAAAGCTGTTATGTGTCGCGATGTAGTTTAGAGTCATGTCGTCATATTGGATTACGTGGTTCTGCATTTCTTCTATACATGGATTCTGTGTTTTATCATATTTGATTCTTTGTTTTATCATGTTTGATTCTTTGTTTTATCATATCACTTGCGCTATCTTAGTAAGTTGCATTTCTTACATACATAGATGTTTTTTAATGCTACTTTACGGGTTACTATGGCGGCGAAGTGGTCTTTGGTAGATGAAAATGGACTTCCCATTTCTAGAAATGCAACTAAGTAGGCCATCGGAAGGGCAATTTGATTCGTAATCTTATCCTGTCTCCTACAAATCCTGGAGGGATGTGCCGGATAACTTCAAAGAGGATGTCTGGAATGAATTGCTGGGTAAATACTTACCTTATAAGCTGTCAAACTATTTCGGGTAAACACTTGGGGTATGTTGATTTATGTCAAACTATTGTTTAGAAGCTGAAGCTCTGTTTTTCGAAATCATATATATCTAGGAAACTTCTAAGATGAATTTGATAAGGGGAATGGCTCCTATATGGAGGAGATTCAAGTGGGGGCGAGAATTGACTACTATGATCCTTATAACACTCATGAAGAAAGGATCGCTCATGTTCCTCCAAGCTGTAAAAGAAGAGGACTGGATAAAGTGCGTGAAAATGAAAAGAGGAAGCCCAACAAGAAAAGTAGAGCGAGCATAAGAAGAAAAGGAAAAGATATGATTACACCTGTACTCTTTGGTGCAAACCTCTTAGTTTGGTAAAAAGTTTGAAGCTGAAGTACGTACATTCTCATTCCCTCATATCTTAAATGTCTACACGAACTTAAATGTACTCGATTGATTGATCCTACTTCTCGTATTTGTAAAATTAGGAGAGCGAAAATCCTGGAGTTGAGATCACTCCATCGATGTGTGGATTAAAGCTCATACACAAGAGGGTGGGAAAATTCTACCTAGTGCGCAACCCTACTATGTGAGTTAGGCTATGCTTTATTTTGTTTACATATTATTCTAATTTATGCAATCCATCTATGTTCACAAAATGTGCTCTACATTACTGGGGATGACCTTAAGAAGGCGCAAGAAGAGATCAATGAAAAAATAGGTCTTGGTGAACTTTGTAGATGAAATGGATGCATTGATTAAAGCATTTGGAAAGGATTGTAGGGGACGAGTTCGTCTTTGTCGGTCCTATTTCTCGTACACAATATGATTATTCTGCTCTGCGCGTGCCAAAGTTCTTTGAATTGAAGTGCAAAGATGGAGAACTTAAACATGAGGTGAAGGAGATAAATGGCAAGATGGAGGTTCTTCTTACTAGCTTTGCATCCTTATGTAACGTTGTGCGAGAACATCCAATACGGACAAGCATCATATATTGCCTCGAACCACTTTGATAATGCACATGGTCCCGCGTATTCACCTACTCGGCCTTCGGTGGTCAGGAATAGTTCACCTGCGAGCGCTTCCACATGAAGGTGAGATATCACCGGCTCGATCGGCAGGCAAGCGCTCGAGAATAGTTCACCTTCGGATGGAGCCAAATGTTCATTGTTGAACTTGGATGATGAGGTCATTCTTTGTTGGTCGAGTTTGTCTTGGTGAATTTGGACTTCTTTGTCACGGCTCACTGTGGTGAAAATCATGTTAAAGTGTTGTTGGACCTCATACTTTTGCCACTTGCACAGACCATAAGAGCTAACCGGTTTGTGAATACCTTTCAAGAAGTTGGAATTGGAGGCTATGTGGTTCATCCAAAAGTCTCTGCGTCGGAAGATATGATTAGAAGGGTCTATCTGTCTTTTTGGAAATGATGTGGATAACTCGGCCCAATGACCTATGCTTTTTTGCTATTTTGTCGGCCATCTTTTTGTTATTATTCGCACTTTTATATGTAAGATGAACAACTTTGATATGTTCTCATAGGTAAACTCGAGTGCGGTTATTTTAAGGGAGATTCTTATGCAAATGTGCATAAGAAAGTACTAATTTTAACTTGACTTTGAATGTTAATATATCTTTTTTTTGTGAATTTTACTTTGTGTATGAGTGTAGTTTTGTTTCTATATGTGTTTTTGGTTGTGCGAGATGACTGCAGTTAAGGTTTCTTTGAAGCAATAGGAGCCCAGTGGGGAATATCAATCCACAGTAATTACTTGACTTTTCTGCTTGTACATTGAAGTTGCAATTTATGGATATAGTTTTAACCTTGATTTTACACTTTCTTGCGAGGTATAATGTTTAATGATCAAGCTGGTGTTGGATTATCTTTGTTGGTGACCTTGATCTCGGTAAGTCTATTTTGTGATCTTCTTGACATGATGCACAACCATGTCTTTCTTCTTTTATGTTATCTACGCTTCTGAGATTTAAGAAATTCTTGTATTTACTTTTCGCGGAGCAATGGCGAAAGGAGATGATGTAGTTCGTAAGAAGAAGAACAAAGTCTTAAGAAAACGACTTAATGCTGACCCTTCTACTCTGTCTACACGTATTCTGGTATTATTCTGCTAAATGACGAAAACAAGGAAAACGTCGTCGGTGTGAGGTACTTGTTACAAATTTTTCATTCATTTATATCCAAAATTAGGGATTAGTACAACATGGGTTTGGTGTTTCTTTGCTAGGACATTTCTTTGGATTTTGGATTAAGTAAGTGTGGTTGCTTAAGATGTTGGACTTTGGATTCCGTAAATTCGGTTTAAAGTAGATAGAAATTAGTTGTTCACCTTTTCTGTGTGGTATAAATATTTTACGATTCTTTGTCTTGCTAGTATTTTCTTAGAACAAATTTGTAATGTGTGATTGCTTACAAGTCCGAGAGCTTTATTTCTTAGTAGTATTCTTTGTATGTTTTATCTTGCGTAGATATGGTATGCGAGTTTGTGTATCTCTATTTCTAAAAGCATTATTTTCTTGTTTTGCAGGTGAAGCGGTTATAAAGAATGTCGAGGACAAGCGGATATTGAATAAAGAAATAAGTGGATCGAGGTAAACTTATTGGTATGATGGAACTCTTATATTTTTGGAGTGATAAAAGAGTTATACGCCTATACTTAGCATTTATGGATCATCGACGGTTGAACTCAACATGAACGCAAGTATCATATAGCAGATTATTTTTCTTCTTATATTTTTGGATGATAAGTCATCACTATACCTATACTTTGATTATGAAACACATACTTAGCGAGTTATGGCTCATGAACACAACGGAAATTGGATTGAATGACTTCTTTTGAATGTTGGAATGTTAAATTGGATGGATGACTTCTTTTGAATGTTGGAATGTTAAATTGGATTGAATGACTTCTTTTGAATGTTGAAATGTTTGAATTGGATTGTAGTGTAACAATTCTGGGGATAGGGTACTGGGGGTAAAATGAAAGGGAGGGAACATTAATATTGACCAGGTCAATAAAGAATGACTTTTTTTGGTAACAAAAATATTAAATAGCGGCAAATAAGTGTCACTAATTTTTACCAGGATAGTAGGAATCAGTCAACATTGACTGGTCAAACAATTAAGTAACCAGTAAAAATTTAGTGACCTAAAATTCTTGGTTACTAAATTTTACGAGTAATGAAGTCGGTCAACGTAGACTTAGTCAATGTATTTGTAACCAAAAAAAAAAAATAGAAAGCGGTCGAGACGCGATTTCGAATTTTCATTTCGTGACGGTGGAATGTATGTTACGAAGTCGTCACAAACCCAAATTCGTAACGGTGACATGTTGGTCACGAATATTTGTTACACATCTCGTTGTAACGGTCTTTTTGCGTCACAACTCCATTTCG